>OZ026623.1:48881832-48937241 GCA_964020975.1 Hermodice carunculata | reverse complement strand
TAAAATATTCTCATAGTATATATTGTGATATCAATATCTGACATTTATATTATATTCCCACATTATGTATATTTCATGTTTATAATATCTAAGCACATTTTTAAGAGTATTAGTAGATTATAATATTGTGGAAAACGGTGTAAAACATTCACTTTTTTACATGAATTTAAAATACATGCAGCAAAATAACCCCAAAAGTTTGTCAAAATATATCGATTTATGATATCAATATCTATTATGTATACTTTATTGCTGCCATATATACGTCTCACATTTCTAACATAGCAATGATATTATAAGGATATTGCTTTGTAATATTATTTAGGAATTGTTCGCAAAATGTAGCAAAAAAGATTATATATTTCACACAAATATTAGAGTGATATGTGGAGTTACTAGACAAAAATTTCAAAAGATCACAACATAGCAAACATGCGAGTTTTGTTAATTTTATGTCCTAAATGTATACGTCTGACGGGGATACGTGAACACTGACCCTGTTGCACAGTCGGTATTGTCCAGTTTTAATGGCAACGCAAGAGACATAAACTTTGCCAAGCGTTCAGAACATGCATCTGCATTTAAGAGTGGCAATCATTTGGCAATAGTTGCTCTATTTTTCTGTGCCTGAATAGTTTATGTTGTGTCCTCATATGTGCATGATACGCGTTCCTTGTACATTTCCCTTTTGTCATACTTGACTTAGGTGCATGAAGATAAAACTACTATGTTCACCATTTTGGCTAGACGAAGTTCCATGACGTGTGTAACTCAGCTTGACACGTGTGCTTCCTTGCTATAGGGAGAGTCGCCCCGAACACTTCGTCAGTTCCACTACACGGCATGGCCGGACAAGGACGTGCCACAATTCGCTACATCGCTGCTGGCCTTCCACCGGAAAGTACGTTCATTTGACAAAAATGGCCGTGGACCTCTGGTGGTCCACTGCAGGTATGAATTCCAGTCACACACTCATAAATCTTCAGTGCTCAGGGCTCTTCTTCCTAAAAAAATATCAGCTTCAAATTTACCCAGCTCATTATGCACATCATGAACCCAGCAAAGCTGTGTGTTATAGTATCTATTGAATTTTTCATTTTATTCTTATTAAAAAGACCAGAACAGGTGTAGAAGATAACTGTGTCAATATAGCGCGCGTATAGGCAAAGAAACAATGTTAATAGTGCATGTATGAGACGTTTGCTCTATAGCCATAGTTTGTCTCTGTCTTTTTTTTTGTTTGCTTTTTTTGTTTGCTTTTTTTTTTTTTTTTTTTTTGTTTGTTTGTTTGTTTGTTTGTTTGGGTTTTTTTTGGTTTTTTTTTTTGTTTTTTGTTTTTTGTTTTTTTTTGTTTTGTTTTTGTTTTTTTTAATTCTGACAATTGCAAGCCAGTGCTGAATTTAAATGGAGTGCAGAAAAAAGTTCTGTGCTCCCAGGCAGTATGTAGTTTGACATTGGATATGCTCCCATTTTGCCGAAATGAATGATAGCATAAACCTCGGCATGGTCTATTTTTTTAGAAGTGACTGCTCAGTATTCCAGCAAGTTTCGATTTGCGGATGAAACATCTTGCTGGATGTAAACCCACGTGTACCTCATTGGCAAGGAGTCAGCAAGATTAAATGTAAAGCTAAATTTTCATTCTTTTCTTTAATTTGAATTTGGAAGCCGTTATTCTATGTACCAAGAATATTTCTTGAGGTGTAAGGTAGTCAGGTATTGGTAAAGTTTACGACTGAAATGTCTGCTGTATTTTCTTGGTGGAATTATATTGTTTAATAGATACCATCGTCAGGGGTAGTAGCGGTAGTCGTAGTAGTGACAACGTAAGGGTAGTAGTAGTAGTAGTAGTAGTAGTAGTAGTAGGAGGAGGAGGAGGAGGAGGAGGAGTAGGAGGAGGAGGAGGAGGAGCTGTGGTGATGGTGATGGTGGTAGTAGTAGTAGTAGTAGTAGTAGTAGTAGTAGTAGTAGTAGTAGTAGTAGTAGTAGTAGTAGTAGTAGTAGTAGTAGTAGTAGTAGTAGTAGTAGTAGTAGTAGTAGTAGTAGTAGTAGTAGTAGTAGTAGTAGTAGTAGTAGTCTTGCAGTGCGAAAGCCCATCTCAAATCTGCATATGGCGTATGGCATTCGTAGTGCTGGTGTGGGGAGAACTGGTACCTTCATAGCTCTGGATTACTTGACGGAACAAGCGACTGCCGAAAAACAAGTTAATATATTCGACTGTGTTGCCCACCTGCGGAAAGCTAGACCAAATATGGTCCAAACTCTGGTAAGCAAAAAGAACGTTAACTGGATTAGCATGAGCTCGCTGCCGCGCAAAAAGGTGAAAAGAAACCTATACAAGATAGGACAACTCGGAGGGGTGGTGCACTGATTTTATTTTGGATATAGGTCTCGGTTCTGTTTAACTGTATCCAATTTTCTTCTGACAAATAAACAACAACAACAACAACAAAAATAATAGTAAAATAAAACAAAACAAAATAAAATAAATAAAATAAATTAAAATAAAAAAAAAAATAAAATAAAATAAATAAAAAAAAATAAAAAAAGATGTGATTATATGACTCGTTACATATCGCGGGCTTGTATACATAAACTCGCTTGTTCTAATTTCTACATGCTGTATTATGAAAGCAGGGTCCGGCTATTACTTAGATTGTAGCTCCTACTTTGATGCCAATGAGATACTTAGTTACAGCTGGCGTTGTATTAAGGCTATATAGATTTTGCACTTTCTTCTTAAGGAGCGGTTCAAATGCAAATATGGTTGTAAAATTCAAGATATGGACTATATTTTCGTGTGCAGAAACAGTACATCTTTGTGCATTATGCACTGTTGGAGGCACTGAAGGCAGGCCATACAGCCATACCGTGCGTGGACTTTCCGGACGAGTACCAGAAATGACTACAGCAAACCCGAAGACTCGTACCACGGAATTACAGGACAAATTTGAGGTAAATAATAATAATTGCTGTTTCTAGCTCAGCTGATGTATTAGTTAGTTAAGTGCATAGAGTGGTCAGTTGTCCCCCGCATTTACATTTCCGTCTTCTGCATGCCTCCTGGCTGGATCAACATCAAACGTGGTGAAGATAGAGTGATCTACCTTGAGTGAGCATGTTTTTTTTCTCAATAATTTGTTAAGCCTGAATAATTGTGTCATTTTTTAGCATGCAATTTCTACCAAAATGGATAACACGAAAGAACAATTTAGGACACCAACCACATTTCTGTCAGTGAAATGTAGAAAATTGATAGGCCTATCTTTAATTTATATGACCTGAAAAAGCTGTGCACTTAGAGATCGGTCGGATAATTGCTTTGAGATTACACAGAAACTTCTGTGGAACCATTGATCTTAGTTTCTTCCACCCAGATATATGTGTTTAGGTATGTATGTATGTATGTATGTATGTATGTATGTATGTATGTATGTATGTATGTACGTACGTACGTATGTTTGCATGTATGCATGTACAAATTGTATTTATGAATGTTCTATTGTTTCTCCCAAGTCTCTGCAAATGCAATTTGTTTTAACACAGCATTGTGACAGCTAAATGTATACATTGGCATGGGTACCTAAAATATATTAGTATAAATTTTGAGTTGTTATTCTTATTTTTGCTAATTTAATACTCTTATCTGTAAAATAGCATCGCCATAAACTTTGAAATTATATGGAGATATATTTGGCCACCTGCAGACCTGAATTTGATCTGCAAGTAATGCTGCGATGTTTCCTGTCTCTGTTTCATTCAAATGGCCATTTTGTTCACCACATATACATATTCTTTGCAGAGAGATTTCAATTATTAGCCAAACCATTTTTTTTTTTTTTTTGTTATTTTGCATGGTTGATTGGATCTACATAAAACCTGACAATTACTTCTGATAAATGACACGCAAAATGACAAAGAGGGCAGTGGTATTTGTTTCCTGTCAGGTTCTAATTGGCCCAACTGATACGTCGTTGATTATTGGCCAGTCACTGCTACAGTTTTCTTTGCCAAAGAAAATTAGCTATATACACATACCAACTCAGAATTGGACAACCGTAGTTGAAATTACGCGGTACTCTCTTCCAAATGAACGTAGTTAAGAAAAAACAACAAAACGTACTTGGAATGAGCTCATACTGCACCAGCCATAGCATAACATGACATACATGTAGGAAGGCACTAGTCTGGAAGATGAAACACCTTTATTTATGTTTTCGAGTGCATTTTGTTTGAACATGTTTTCTAAGGCAGAAATGCCTGGAGAAATCATATCTGGCAGTCTTACAAGCTGAAAGTGGTCCATTTTCTTTCCATGCAGCTGTTTTGGAGGGAATCTCGCCTTCCAAAATTGGCACAAAATTAAGGGGTAGGAGAAATTTAAACGGCCATATCTTCGGCCATATTGCTTACATCAGAATGAGTTACCCCTCAAAATGTTTGTATTTAGCCCGTCTATCCAATAAAGCAAACCAAATTTGAATATGTTAATTAGTGACGTCAACAGAGGTTACAAGGTCACCAAAACGGGTCAGAGGCTATACCTCCTGGAGGCTCCAGAAAAAACACCACAAACTAGAAGAAACAAGACCAAAATGATTTATTTGACTTTTATTCAGTAGAAAAGATGATACTTCAGACATCTGACTATAGTAAATCTTTGTAAGAGACAATCTGCATTGTTTCAAACAAACTGATTCAAGTTTTTCGTTCCTACATCAAATATTGACATCTTCTGCCCTGGTGCATTACCTATCAAAGATAAATGTATGCGAAACATATTTCAAAATATTGCTCAATTCATTTGATTATATTTACGTATGTTGGGTGATTTATGTATCAATCAGTGATTAGGCCTAACAAGCAACAGTAAGTGAAATTTATTTTAAACTGAACTTCTCATAGTGAAAGTGGGTAATCCCCACTTCAAGTACTCTGCATGGTAACGACTGACAGTGGGAAATCACTGCTTCAAGTACATCATGTACATTGCATCGTGAAACTGAAAGTGGGGAATTCCTGCCTCAAGCACTTTGCCTTGTTCTGAAAGAGGGGAAACCCCATCTCTGTTCTGTTCTGTTGTGTATAAATACTGGGCAGATCTTTTCGTGGAGTAACAGTTCCCAGGGGTGTTGGACAATTAGTCCAAGTATCATGTTGCAGACAGTCTGCTTTTGAAAGTGTCTATTGTCTCTGCAGAAATTTGGTGATTGGTGAGATTGTTCCAGTCAATGACCATTGTTGGAAACAACAGTTTCTGTGTTTTTCGGCTTGTGATGTACATATTAAGTTTTTCATTAAGTATAAGTCAGAGATATGGGTTGTGTGTTACTTGTCGAAGTTCATGTTGGTATAAATGGTAACAGTGGTGTTTAGGTAATTTGGTCCTATTGATTTGCATGATATAACAAAATTTTGTTGATGTTGAACTTCATGTCCCACGTGTTTGACCAGTGCTTCAGTGCAATTAGGTCTTGTAATGTCTTTCTGTCTGGATTTGATGTACCAGAAGTGTTTGCTGTTTTTTCTGAACAAAACTAGTTTCGATAATTTAATGAGATATTTAGAATAAGATTTTCGTATCTTTGACTGGGTGTGTCCTTTATGTTTCTTGTAGATTTCAATATTGAAATGTTTATCGGATGACTGCATGTGGTTATATGGTTTCTGCTAATGTTTTATCAGTTTTTTTTATCTTTAACTGCCGCCTCCGTTTGTATTCTGGTCTTTGCAGTGTATGTGGTAATTTGGTGGGAAAATTCCACTGTCCTTGTTAGAATTGTCTAGCCACATTTCTATTCCTAAAATAAGGTCTGGTTAAATGTAGTTTGTAATTAGAGCTTAATCTGTTTATTTTTGTTTTGTTTTTGTTTTTGACACTTTAGCAGTTAACTAGTAAAGTCCCAGTTGTTTGCTTTAGGTAGGCAGTAGGCCGAAGAGGATGGTAAGCAAAAGGACAGTGCATTTTCTCCACTCTGTTGTTGGAAAGACATTTAATCATGGCCTAAGTTAGGCCAGTAGAAAAGCCAGTCAGTTTACTGCTTGCTTTTGGTGAGCAGGAAAGTTATCAGCCTTTATTTTATTTATGTGCTGTTTGTATCATCCTTAGTCTTTGTTGTATGCACTTGTGTTTTGTACAGATGCAGTGATATTTCATGCACTTGTGATTTGTATCTAGATGCAGTGATATTTTATGCACTTGTGTTTTGTATAGATGCAGTGAAAGCTACATGATGGTTGATAAGTCCGCATTACTCCATGTCAGTTGTGACAATGTCAGATAAGCCATCAACAAGTACCGGTGTCAGAGAATACTTGCCCCCCCCCCCCCAAACGGATGGTCCCCCAGGGGCCCATTCATTTGCCGAACGTATGGGCCTCCCTGCAAACATTTGCCCCCCCCAAAAAAATACCTTGTAGGAATTATCTCACAATCCCTCCAAGTTTTTTTTTTTATTTGTGCAACGCATATTTTAGCACAAATCTACCCCACATGTATAGATTCGGGTGTCTCCATTTTCCCCTGATTCCTGGTTATCTGCATTGCTGGAGATACATACGCGGCATATCTGGGTCTTGATATGAATGAAAGAAATACAATAAAACACCAGATTTTTTTTTAAAGAAAGCTCTTTCATACTGGGAGGGCCTAAATATTCTGGAATGGACTCAGGGATGTGGGTTTTCGGCTGATTTCCTTCCTCTATTTGTAAGCGTCTTAAAGTGGATATAAATGGGAGGGGCCCTTTGGTTCCAGAATATTTGGGCCCCCTATTTGTTTGTGTCTTAAAGTGGATATGAATGGGCAGGGGGCCCTTTGATTCCAGAATATTTGGGCCCCCTGTTTTTAAGTAAATGCATTGCAGTCGATATATATGGGAAGGGGGGGCCCTTTGGTTCCAGAATATATGGGCCCCCCATTTGTATGTGTCTTGAAGTGAATATAAATGGGGAGGAGGCCCTTTGGTTCCAAAATATTTGGGCCCCCTTTTTGTAAGTAAATGCCTTGCAGTGGATATAAATGGGGAGGGAGGGACCTTTGGTTCCAGAATATTTGGGCCCCCTATTTGTTTGTGTCTTAAAGTGGATGTAAATGGGGAGGGGGCCCTTTGGTTCCAGAATATTTGGGCCCCCTATTTTAAGTAAATGCCTCCCGGCTTCATCGGGTGTCTAGTTTATATTTTTGATTATGACCTATTAATCTTATGCATCCATACATATCTATTCCTTCCTTCTGATACGAATTTAATTTTATGTACGAAGTTATTCGTGTTTTGACAATTATTACCACTGAAGCTCTGCGACTCAATATTACATGATCCTGCGATACTACTGCATGATGATTGGCGCAATGTATACAGGTTAAGTTACCTACGCGTAGCTCCCACTTATCTTTTTGATCTAGGAGACAATTATAGCCGTGTTCATCCTGTAATGCAATGACTTTGTTTTATGTGACTGACAAACTGGCTGGTCTTGCAAAGCCATATTTTGAACAAGAGGGTTTATTCATACCCGACTCGCTAAACATATATGCGCATCTCTACGAAATCCATGGAGCACAGTTCGTGCTCGATCGTTTTACTTGGTGCATATCTATATGTTCTGTGTTATTTGTTTCCTTTCCGTGTTGGGGCAGCATTAGTTACTTTTTATATTATGTTGATCCTGGTATTAGTTCGTAAAGTAGAGAAAATTTTGCAGTCTGTTATTTTTGATTTGTTTAGTGTATTCGCAGTCTCGTTTGATTATATCAAATAATTTTGTTTTACATTGCTTATTTATTCTTTTTGTCTGTTTTCAGGTTCATTTATGATTTACTTTCCAATTATTATTCATATAATTTATTACCTATATCTATGTTCGTTTCCAGACTGTTTATCTATTTATATTTCGGTGCTGATGGCACCTGATATTTACTTTTATACCAGGCTAGTACTCATATTGGAAATTCTATTTACATATGTGATATGTTTCGATAAAATCTGGGTACGTAAATTTGAAATTATGTTAACTTCATTCTTTAATGTTATATCCTTAATAATTTACCTTTTTCGGTTAAGTGTGAAAAACTTGCTGTTTTACCCTCTAGTAGTTTTTGCTGTGTCAGATGTATATTTTGCTGATATTTTCGACACGTTATACCTATATAACTTACCGTCTATAATATTGGTGATTGATATTTACCTGTTTTCTTTTTATTTTCTTTTTTTCTCTATTCCGATATCCGTTCATAGGAAAATGAATGATCTTTATACGTTGTCAGTAATGTGCAATAGGGACAGAATGGATTGTGGATATATTATCACTTTTTCCTTACTGTTACTGTTATTAGCAGGTGATATCCACCCCAATCCTGGTCCCGTATGCGGACATCGCAATGTTTCATTCTGTCATGCAAATGTCAGGAGTTTATCAGCTGACAAATTGAGACATATTTCATCAGACCTCGTCAATGATTTTGACATCATAAGCTTGTCTGAAACTTTTCTGACCGATAACATCGACTCTCTAAACTTGAAGCTAAATGGTTACCACGAAATTATTCGTCGAGATCGACCCGGCGGCACCGGTGGTGGTGTCGCCCTTTATGTCTCCACTCGGTTCCACGTCTTACGTCGTATTGATTTAGAGGTAGCTGACCTGGAACTTCTATGGTGCGAAATAAGGTTACATAATCATAAATTCTTATTAGGAGTTATTTACCGTCCTCCGAATTCTTCTGTCTCTTTCTGGGATAAATTCCAAGACAGTCTAGACCTCGCTAGGAACTCGGGTTTCTCAAATATTTTACTAACTGGTGATTTAAATTCAGATTCTTATGCTACATCTGGTCATAAACTTGTTAACTTTGCTCAAATGAACTCCCTTACAATTCATGTTCACGAGCCCACGCGTATCACATTGAACTCTGCAACATGTCTAGATCAGATAATTTCTAGTTTTCCCAATTTTGTTTGCGACGTTTGTGTGCTGCCCCCGTTAGCTAATTGCGACCACTCTGTCGTTGGGGCTAAGTTAATATTTCGTCAGCCGACGGAGGCGGCATACAAACGTCATATTTGGGAATATAGCAAAGCGGATTTCAATACGTTTAGATCATATCTTTATTCTTTAAATTGGGACTCTTGTTTTACTAGTCACGATGTTGATTCTTGTTGCGAAGCATGGTCAGATCTTTTTATGGAAGCGGCTATTCGATCTATTCCGAACAAAGTGGTGGAGATTCGTCCATGGGATTTGCCATGGTATAACAGTAGACTTCGTTCGCTTAAGAGACAAGTAAAACGGAAATATGATCAAGCCAAAAGATTCAATTTTGAACAAAATGCCTGGTGTTCATTCTGTCATATTAGGAATCTTTATCAAGACGAACTAAAGTGTGCCGAGAGGGATTATAACGATAAATTACGAATTGATTTAAATGATTCTTCAAGGAATAGCAAATGCTGGTGGCGCACCGTCAAATATTTTCTTCACGGAACACAGTCAACTAGTATACCGTCTCTTCTACATGATGACAAGGTTGTCTCTGATAGCGCGGGCAAAGCGAATATTTTTAATTCATTCTTCTTGCAGCAATGTAATATCGATTGTAGCACAGCCACTCAACCCGGAATTTCTGACCCACCTGATGCCTGCCTGAATTCTATAACAATAACCGAGTCCGAAGTATGCGAAACTCTTCGCAGCCTTGATACGTCTAAAGCATCTGGTCCGGATGGCATCAGTGCAAAGCTTCTTAGAGAAGCTGCTCCTGCGATTTCTTTTTCCCTTACTCACCTTTTCAATCTCTCACTTTCCAAGAAGGAATTTCCTTCAAAATGGAAAAATGCTAATGTGTCACCGCTGTATGAAAAAGGCACTGAATCCTTATGCAACAATTATAGACCAATATCTCTCCTTAGTTGTACTGGCAAAGTTTTTGAAAAAATTGTGTTTAAACATGTTTTTAATTTTTTTCGTGAAAACTTGATAATTTCTGCCCACCAGTCAGGCTTTATACCAGGCGACTCTACAGTCAATCAGCTGCTTGCTCTTTACCATCAACTATGTCTTGCTGTTGTTCAACAAAAGGAAGTTAGAGTTATTTTTTTAGATATCAGTAAAGCTTTTGACAAAGTGTGGCACCCCGCGTTATTGTACAAGCTCAGTAAAGCCGGAGTTTCTGGAAATCTCTTGCATTGGTTTGGCAATTATCTTTCGAATCGTTATCAACGGGTGGTTATCAATGGTCAGTCTTCTTCTTGGGGACATATCCAAGCAGGCGTGCCTCAGGGTTCTGTCCTCGGGCCTTTACTTTTTCTTATATATATCAATGATATTGTAGATATTATTCGATCTGATATAAAAATGTTTGCTGACGATACGTCTCTTTACCTTACTGTTGAAAACCCTATTACTGCAGCAGATACACTCAATGCCGATCTGTCCGACATTGAACAGTGGTCTAAAGACTGGCTTGTAACTTTTAATGCTAAAAAAACTCAATCCATGCTGGTTTCTCGGAAAAGTGTCTCTCCCTCTCACCCGCCAATTATTTTTCAAGGTCATGTTCTGGATGACAATTTCGAACACAAACATCTTGGAGTATTATTACGTTCAGATCTCCGATGGAATGGCCATATAAATGAAATTATAATAAAAGCGAATAAATTGATTAACATTATGAAAGGTTTGAAATATATTTTGGATCGAAGAGCATTAGAGACAATATATATTTCTTTCATTCGGCCTATTTTGGAGTATGCTAGTCCTGTGTGGAGTGGCTGCACTAATTCAGATATTGAAAGACTTGAAGATGTTCAACTTTCGGCTGCTCGCATTGTGACGGGTGCTATGCACGGAACAAGCATTGAAAGGTTATATGAAGAAGTTGGCTGGCACACTTTGGCTCAGCGTAGAGAGTCGGCCAAACTAGTCCTTATGTACAAAATTGTTAATAAGCTTGTACCAGATATGTTATGCTCTCTTATACCTTCCAGTGTGCCATCTTTCAATACCCGTCGCCCATTCGACCTTTCCCATTTCCAAGCTCGAACAGATTTATTTCATAAGTCATTCTTTCCTTCTACTGTTAGACTCTGGAATCAGCTACCACTTGCAACACGTAACTCAAACTCTGTATCTGTATTTAAATCCAAGATTTATAAAGTGATGTCCCGATCCTCTAAATATCCAGAATTGTTTACTGTCGGCAATAGATTTAACGCTATTCAACACACTCGCCTTCGTTTAGGAGCCAGCCCTCTTAACTCCTATCTGTTCAAAATTGGGGTAAAAGATTCACCTGACTGCGTGTGCGGTTCATCTATTGAAGATACCTTTCATTATTTTTTCACTTGTCCAAACTTTGACCAATTTCGGCGAAGTTTACACTCCAAAATTGTCCATATTGCTCCATTTACCCTTCAGACTCTGCTTCATGGCTCACCCGATTGCTCTTTTGAAGAAAATAGAGACATTTTTTTAGCTGTCCATGAATATATATCTGCCACTGAGCGTTTTAAAACTGTAGGCATTGGTTAAATTTACGCTGTATCTTTCATGGGATCCCCGTGGGTATGATTGCTGTGCTTGGGTTTGTTGTTGTTCTTCTTCCTATCATTATTATCATCGATTCCCTAGTTAGTAAATTTATGAATTTCTTTTTCTTCTTTTTTTTCAGCTGACGCCCCACTTTCTGTCTTGTCCATGTTTGTCCTTCCTTCTGTTTGTTCTGGTTTGTTCTGTCTGTCCTGTATATTTTGTCTCACTTTCTGCAAGAGGGATTTGCATAGGGCCATGCCCTTTTTCCCAATTGCTCAATTGATTGAGTAAGTATGTAATTTTTTGGCAATAATAAAAAATATGTTTAAACCAAGTAAATGCCTTGTAGTGGATATATATGGGGAGGGGGGCCCTTTGGTTCCAGAATATTTGGGCCTCCCATTTGCATGCGTCTTGAAGTGGATACAAATGGGGAGGGGGCCCTTTGGTTCCAGAATGTTTAGGCCCACTGTTTGTAAGTAAATGCCTTACAGTGGATATAAATGGGGGAGGTGGTCCCTTTGGTTCCAGGATATTTGAGCCCCCTGTTTGGCAAATACCTTGCAGTGAATATAAATGGGAAGGGGGCTCTTTGGTTCCAAAATATTTGGCTCCCTATTTGTAAGTAAATGCCTTACACTGGATATAAATGGGGAAGGGGCCTTTTAGCTCCAGTATTTTTGGGCCCCCTATTTGTTTGTGTCATAGAGTGGATATAAATGGGGAGGGGGGACCCTTTGGTACAAATAGGGGGCAAAATATACTGAAACCAAAAGGCCCCCTCCCCATTTATATCCCCTGCAAGGCATTTACTTACAAATAGGGGGCCCAAATATTCAAGATCGACTTAATGCATTTAGATACCAAAAGGGGTGCCAATAGTCTGGAATCAAAGAGCCTCTTCCTCATTTATATCCACCTTGAGGCACGTAGATACTGTTCAGGGGTCAAGTGGCCAAAACATTTGGGGAACAAAAGCCTCCCCCGCCCCTCTCTACATAACTGGAAATTAAAAGCCATTTATAGTTATTTTACAGAAGTATGTGTACATGTAGTTTGGGTAGCTCAGCTATTCATAAAAATTACTTTTATACTCAGATCGCGAACATACTTGCACCAAGTTAAATTTCCCATTTTCTATTAAAGGTAAACTTAGGATCGAGTCATCTGGTCATAATTCCGCATCAATTATAATGCCATTCACATGATTCATGACAACATTTTAACATTTTGCGCAGAATCTATTCTCATGCTGGGCTGACAAAACACTGTGATCAGCACCTTTTACCTTTAGTCTAGTGTAACATGACCAATTTTGCTATTTTGCACTGTTAACATCATCAATGTTACAACTGTAGTTGAGATGTCACATGAAATGCAACAAAAATCAAATATGAAAGGGGGCCCAAAAATTCGTTGACACGGGGTTGGCAAAGTAGAGTCGTCAGAGTATTACCAACATCTCTTTGCTAAGCTGGGAGAAAGCAAAGAGATCTCAGAAGGCAACAACAAAGCAAAAGTCTCTAACCTAGGGGAAGCCAGGTACGCAATCTTCAGAGAGAAGTATGCACCTAGAAAGGAGTCTGAACCACTAGCCAAAATTAAAGGAGCAGATGCTATCACTCTTCCCCCATCCAGGCGAGTTCTTTCACAAAAGCTGAACAGGACAAACTATGTGACTATGATTTGGAGAAATGCACACCTCCAGCACCCAATATCTGATTCAATTGATCCTACTGAGTGTGGTTGGAAACTAACTGATGGCAAATACCAGATGGTCTGGTTTGTTGGGGACCAAATGCCAAAAGACATAGCTGACCACGTTAGAGCTGACCAACCATCACACAATGATGACCAGGATGAGTATGAAAATTCCTTTGACTCTGATGATTCAGACTATGAAATCGAAGATGATTTATAAAGCACTTGAAAACCCTTGATTCAGCTTTCTTGATATATCAAAGGGTGCTATATATTTCCATTATTTTGCAGCAAGTCTGACTATGTTTGGAAATGGCAACGAGCTATGCTAGAGATGTTGTCATTGTGGACTTATAGTCCCATTCACAAGTACCAAACTTCATCTGTTGAGTCCTCTCTATCATCCAAGTGGTCAGAAAAGACCATAAGCAATGTATCCGAGCTTTGCGTAATCCTATAGTTCAGAAAGTTAGCCTAACAGCTGCGGACCACTTTACAATGTCAAGCAATGCACCAGAGTGGAAAATGTCAAAATTTGATGAAAAAGCAATGTAATTTGAATCAGTTTGTTTGAAACAATGCAGATTGTCTTCCAAAGATTTACTGTAGGCAGATGTGTGAAACATTATCTTTTCTACTGAAAAAAAGTCAAATAAATCATTTGGTCTTGTTTCTTCTAGTTTGTGGTGTTTTTTCTGGAGCCTCCAGGAGGTATAGCCTCTGACCCGTTTTGGTGACCTTATGACCTCTGTTGACGTCACTAATTAACATTTTCAAATTTGATTTGCTTTATTGGATAGACGGGCTAAATACAAACATTTTGAGGGGTAACACATTCTGATGTAAGCAATATGGCCGAAGATATGGCCGTTTAAATTTCTCCTACCCCTTAATTTTGTGCCAATTTTGGAAGGCGAGATTCCCTCCAAAACAGCTGCATGGAAAGAAAATGGACCAATTTCAGCTTGTAAGACTGCCAGATTTGATTTCTCCAGGTATTTCTGCCTTAGAAAACATGTTCAAACAAAATGCACTCGAAAACATAAATAAAGGTGTCTCATCTCCTGGACTACACGTGATGTTCTTCCACACTAACCATATATATATATATACATATATATATATATATATATATATATATATATATATATATATATATAATATATATATATATATATATATATATATATATATATATATATAATATATATATATATATATATATATATATATATATATATATATATATATATATATATATATATATATATATATATATATATATATATATATATATATATATATATATATATTGAATCAGATGCTGAAATCCTACAAACCAAGTCTGAAGTCCGGTGATACGACAGCGGCCCTGAGAGAAGAAAATATCAACAAGAACCGGGATAACGCTGTGCTCCCAGGTGCGTGATACGCGTGGACGATCAGGCCAATGACGAATGATTTGGCAGTGTATTTTTTCCTAATCGTCCCTTCTGTATCTAATCTCTTGTCACCGGTTCATCCAAAAATACCCTTTCTCCTTCGTTCAATTTCAAGACGTATGTCAATATAACCTTTCAAAGGCATTATTACATGGTTATCGATTTGGATGATGCATACATTTTTTTACAATAAAAATAAACCAACGACGATTATTTCTTGCAGCTTCCAGTTTCAGAGCATTCCTGACAACAATTGTACCTGGTGATGAACACAATGACTACATCAATGCAGTTTACGTGCATGTGAGTAACGCAGTGGAGGCAGCCGTCCGTCTTTGTTCATGTAATCCTTTCACTGTCAATCACCCGTAATATTGAAAGAACACTGAGTCCTTATTATTGTTAGTACGGAAGGTGTAATAATAATAATAATAATAATAATAATAATAATAATAATAATAATAATAATAATAATAATAATAATAATAATAATAATAATAATAATAATAATAATAATAATAATAATAATAATAATAATAATAATAATAATAATAATAATAATAATAATAATAATAATAATTTATTAAGAGACCTGGACGTCTACTGTAATAACCAGAAATTTATAGTTTTGAAAAAAAAAAAAAAAACATTGTCAGTAGCTTGGGCTGGATTGCAATCAGTGATAATACGAATAGGTTTGCTCCCCTAATTTAAAACAGGCAAAGGCATAACAAATTTTTCTCTGGAACAACATTGTCAATCGTGTATGGTGGATTGCTATCGGTGAAATTGCCTCTCGCGTGACTCCGCATAATTTCAAAACAAACAAAGGCATCAAAAATCTCTAATATATGTTTCCATCTGGATATGATCCCATCAATACTCCATTCATTTTTAAAGTAAACCTATCAGTTTTGGGCATGCAAATCACAAGACGCTGCAATTTAAAAAAACAAACACTTTATATATCACCACACAAAGTCTCACAATTTATACACTAGGGTGTCCCTTAATGCCCCCTTTTTCAGCCCACTTACCTCTTCACTTTACACAGAGTACCTGTCAGATTTCTCTGGGAGCATAGTTCTGTATGCAGGTTATACTGCACTGCACTGGACCAATTAGAACGTCTCGGGTCCGCCCGGTTCTTTGCCATGATTCAGAAGTTGTTTCAAGATTGGTCGATGAGGGGCCACCTCACATTGGAAGAGACAAAACCGAATGTCCGTTTTTGAAGTAACCGTGCTTTATTATATTAATAAAAAAAATTGTATATTACGATTGAAGGAAAAAACACATGGAAATGTCAAGTACATTCTTACGGGAAGCCATCACAACATTAACATGCGATAAAGAATTGATCTGCATGATTTATGGCGAGACGGAATTAAAGGCCCAGTTAGTTTTCAATCGCACAAAATCATTGTGTACAAATATTTTCAGTACAGACTTGCATAACGGAAACGTTGTTACCACGTTGAGCGACCGGTGGTTTTAGCGCCTTTTTTTTTAATTAAATACAAAACAGAAGCATTAACACAAGGTTGCCAGTGTTAAATATTTTCATTTGACATTTCTGTGAAGTATCAGGGTAAATCGTACATCTCTCAAAATTACTTCGGTAAAACACAGATCTAGCAGATTTCGCAGTATAGTTTTAGATGTAGAAATTTAGAAACGTTTATATGGAATGGAGCGCTACTTGCTACATAGTGTAAATGTACTATGGTACAAGTTTGTTTCAAAGCGCATTTACAATGTATTAGAATAGCGATGCAGTAATGTTGTAAGCTGTAAATAAGCCCACTCTCTGCCCTGTAGATTTAAAATTTTAAAAAAGAGTGGTCCACTGAATGAATGACCGTATTAACTCAATTAAACTATTAAAAAAAAGAAATAAAAGGGGGGAAACATGATAATAATAATAATAATAATAATAATAATAATAATAATAATAATAATAATAATAATAATAATAATAATAATAATAATAATAATAATAATACACCCATACAGCTTGTTATTTCAGCTATTGTCCTCTTTTTTTCTACACAAAGTTGTAAAATTTTTATGCCCCCCCCCTCGAAGAAGGTATGGCATAAAGCTTTGCTCATATAAGTCAGTCTTAGAGATTCTTTGGGTTTCTGCACCATAATTCGAGACACTTTTGAGATAGGACTTTGATGATGCTCAGATTTGTACTGCAGTATAAGGGCCAGGTGCAGTGTTGTATTTGTGTCTTTTTGTCCAGGACCACTTCCTGGTAGTCATTATCCTATTCTGGAAGATGGTTTACCTTGACCCAATTTCCAAGGTCACCGAGGTATTATAGAACTTTTTACTTTCCGCACAATAACTTAAAAAATATGATAGAACCTGCATATTGCCCAGATTTATAGGCCTTATCTGGGGCAAAGTCAAGTTCGAAGATGGATAACCTTGACCTAAATTCCAAAGTCACAAGGTAACTTTTGTGAACAAAGTTTCTGCATTGTAACTCATAATTCAAGCTGTGAACTCAATATTGCACATGGTAACAGTACTTAACTGGGGCTTGGTCAGATTAGAAGATGAATTACCTTGACAAAATTCCAAAGGTCACCATTTCAGCCGGTCAGTCGGTATAGAGATTGTGGTTTCTGCACCATATCTCAAGACTTTTTTTCAAATAGGACTTTGATGGTGCTCAGATATATACTCCAATATATGGCCTAAGTGAAGTATGCCAGCGGTTCAGCTTGACCATATTATCAAGGTCACAAAGGGACTATAGTATTTTTTTTACGATAGCAAGAGAAGAGTTTATGACAGGACTCTAATAGTGCAGACAATAATAGTCCTTATCCAGGGCTGAGTCAAGTTCGAAGATGGATGACCTTGACCTAAGTTCAAAAGTCAAATGGGCACTAAATGAACTTGGTTTCAGCATTGTAAATTTGAATTTAAATTATGACCTCAATAGTGTACATGGTAATAGTTCTCAAATAGGACTTGCTCAGCTTAGAAGATGGATGACCTTGACCAAATTCCCGAAGTCACCACCTAGATTCCCTTTAGTGAACTTGGTTTCTGCATGATATGCAAATATTTTTTTTCACCTAAGGCTTTCGTAATGCGCAGGGATATAGCTTTATAAGAGCTGGATCAAGTTCTGAAGTGGGTGACCTTTAGCCCGTTCCCAAGGTCACAGAGGCACATTACCGAGTTTTGTTTCTGCTTAATAACTGTAGAATATTTTGGGCCAGAGATTTTATTTTGTGGATATGTAAAGTCTCCTATAAGAGCTAGATCAGCTTTAAAGAAGGGTAACCAGCATACTTTTCAAACCCACAGGGCCACTTTAGTGAATTTGGTTTATATATCCGCTTTTTAAACTCACGAGTGCCCAATAAAGCACTATCAACAGGGTAATGGGGGTTAATGTAATGACAGTAGGGTGGCAGCTATGTTTAACAAACATGTCTTGTTTCTACAACTTTGATCAGTTCCGTATCCTGAAATTCCATAACGAACTGAAATAGTTGACACTGATTGTATTGCTTTAAATCCGTAAAGCTTTCTTCTAAATCTTTTATCATGTCACAGCGAGGACCTTTGAATGCGTTGCAATTCAACGTAAAATATATTTCGTTTTCAATAGTATTACATATATTGCAGGTCCCCGCATGTGCTGGTGTTTTGTGGACGACGTTTGTATCTACCTGTTTCAATGTGTAAAATATTGGTACTAATCCGTGACCTAGTGATATTTTCACGAATATTAAACATGTGCTGTTTCTGGGACAGCTAAGACCGAATGTCCATGAATAGAATACATAATGTGTTCAGGTTGTCTTCCTACGATGTACGATCTTGTCGGTTCTTTGGAACGGAGCTATACAGTGATGTGTCCCAAATGCATTCATGCTCTGCTATAATACAATCTTATCTTTCGTGTGGGTTAAATAATTAGCAGACATTACGTGAAAAGGAACATTTTTGGCACTTTGATTGCCGATACGTACAATGTAATCACAGTGTTTGCAAATCCGCAGACCAATGTTCACCCACAGGCAAGTACCTGGATAAAAGCGATGACTCGCGCCGTGCATTGGAGGTTTCTGGAAACTTAAGAAACTGCCCTTCCCTGTTGGCCTGAAAACAAAAACAAAAAGAAAGAGAAAGAAAGAAAGAAAGAAAGAGAGAGAGAGAGAGAGAGAGAGAGAGAGAGAGAGAGAGAGAGAGAGAGAGAGAGAGAGAGAGAGAGAGAGAGAGAGAGGAGAGAGGAGAGAGAGAGGAGAGAAGAGAGAGAGAGGAGAGAGAGAGAGAGAAAGAGAAGAAAGAAAGAAAGAAAGAAAGAAAGAAAGAAAGAAAGAAAGAAAGAAAGAAAGAAAGAAAGAAAGAAAGAAAGAAAGAAAGAAAGAAAGAAAGAAAGAAAGAAGAGGAAAGAAAGAAAGAAAGAAAGAAAGAAAGAGGCCTTTCGTCGGATGTAATTACAAATATTCGATGTATGTCCCATCCCTTGATGAGAATGGGAACAACATGAAGATTATGAGGAGTGTTTTGAGGTGGAACCCGATTTGAAACAACGAGTATAATTGATTTCAGTTTAGATAGAACCTTCAACTTCGTGTGTATTGTTTATGTTGAAAAAAGGGGGTGTTGATTACTCTCGACCTAAACTGGTTGCATGCAACAATAAAGAAGCAGGGACAAATCGAGTGCCTTCAAAGAGAGAAGTGACTTACTTGCTTACCAGTTGGATGAAATAAAAGACGCCAGGGACAGGGTTTCAGGGATTTGTAGGCGTGGTTAACGGGCTTTACTACTTCTGAGGAAGGGACGTCAATCTAAGCCCGCTCCATAAAGGCTTGGCAGGTTCAGTCCATGCCCGACGAAGGAGGGCACAGAGGGATGCCAAGCCTTGATGGAAGGGCTTCGCTGAACGTCCAGGCCTCCCCATAAGTGGATAGACCCATTCAATCCCAGTTTTGAAAACGTAGTGATGTTACGAGAGGAAAACACACACACACACACACACACACACACACACACACACACACACACACACAGCTGATCAACTTAGATATGAAAAAGGCTTCAAGGGACCAGTTAACTTCCCCTTTTAACAGAAATTAGGTTTACCAATTGGGGAATCTAGCGATGCGTCTAGCGATGTGTCCTGCGCATGTCGTGCAAACGGTAGACTTTCCGTTAAGCTTTGTTTATAAAAACAAGGTAAATGAAACACAACGCTCGTGCCGCTGACGTAACAAACCACTTTGGCAATGAACGTGCGAGCTCAACTACTGAAATTTGTAACAATTTTATGCCCCGAAATAAAATACGAATTGGCCTTGTGTGCGCGTGTGACTCGTATAGAATTGCAGATTTCCACATTTAACTACATTTACTGTAGAAATGCTCTGGTCCTTCAGTTGCTAGTCATCAGGGCTTCGCATCTGCAGTGTTCTCGGCACTTTTACTAGTTACGTGACTTAACCATGCAGAAATATTACTTATTTTTTACCAAACAAATTATTATTTTTTTGTGAAAACGGTGTACATCTTATATGTTTCAAAACTAGTTAATGACTTTCTTTTCGTTTTTGCTTTCTCATGTTGCTCCTTTTATCACAGAAGCTCATTTGGCTCTGATAACCACACGAATGAGCCATCCTTCCTCTTATGTTCCTTGCTACAGTCTACGTGGCACAACAATATCAAGTTAATATGCATACCTCCTATTCTAGAACATGCACCGGTGAGTCGTCCCTTACCTGTGCAACATGATAGAAAGGTTGACGTGGTAAATTAGCACCTTTCCCTGGTTTGCCAGATACTGATGAGGTCTGGCAAGTACCATGACATGAGAAATGGGCCATGATTGTGTATCTACTATGGAGCAAATAATATCACCATTCGTATTATTCCTTAGGCATTCAATCACTGTGCAAAAGGAATTTCGACATGATCACAACCCAATTCTCCGTGCATCAGCTAGTGCTAATCCTAGCATGCCGACCCAGAGTGTGAAAGCCATAAGTAGATTCCCGAAACACCCAGAGTCATAATAGCTGCATTTCCGTATTTGGGAGCTATGCTTACATGCATTGACCGAAATTTACTTTTTGTAAGGAAATGTATCATTCCATTTCGGTTATAAATCATTGGTGGTTATCACCTGCAATGTTATTTACAGATCGAAATATCACTCCATAGTGTAGTTTACGTGGAACTGTATCCTTCTACGTGTTGGAGGTTCAGTATTATCAATTAATAGCACTAAGTTAAACTTGATATTCAACATAGACATGTACAATGTTAATGCATGTCAAGTTACATATAGCTAGACAGTTGCTTATATAGTGGTTCCTCTTGCACATAACTACTGGAGATTTGAAAACAAAAACAAAAACAAAAACAAAAAACCCAAAACAAAAACATAAAAATCCGCACTTACAACACTACAAATAATCGTACACTTGAGTAGAATGAGGCTTTGTTTTTATATAAAAATAATAGAGAATATCTTCCGTCACTAGCTTCAAAAAAGTATTCTCCGACTAGCTAACGTTCTCAAAATTGGAGATAATAGGACGTTTGCAATACGATAATTCATTTAAGTTAATTAACAATTGTAGAAATCCCAATTGAGGGCTGTTTTAAAAGTAAAATTAAGATTTGCATGTATCAAACCAATCCATGCATCCGCATCTACCACACTCCAAAAATGGCACTGCCATGAACTCATTGATTTCAAAAGATAACAGGAAAGCATCACAGTGTTTCTAGATCTGAGACAATCAGCATATGTTATGTTTACGTTCAAATTAATTTACTTTGATGGACGTCTGTTATAAAGAGAATAGAAACAAACGAAATTATGGACTGTGCTGAAATTAAATACCAGCAGTTTTTTTTTCTCCAAAATGTTTACTTAAAGATATCATTTTACCGTTTGTTCAGGGATACAAGGCCAAGAATGCCTACATAGCCACCCAGGCCCCTCTGCCTGGGACAGTGCCAGACTTCTGGAGACTGGTGTACGACCACAAAGCCAGGACCATTGTTATGCTCAACCAATTCAGTGACGCCAATGTACGTATGCAAATTTCAACATGTGCTGCAATGTTTTGCATTCCTCAAATGCCAGTAGTTCCCTTGAGAAGTACCCCTTGAGGTCATGGGGGCACGTTCTGTGGTGTCCACTTTATAGTTTTTTGTTTTTTTGCGGGGGGGGGGCTTGGTTTTTCTATCACATCATAAAGTGGTGAATGAAATGAAAGTAAAAAAATGTATGTTTCTTACAGTTATGTCCAGTGTACTGGTCACAGACAAAAGATTAGCCGCTTGAGGTTGGACCACTCAAGGTTGTTTGCGAGGAAACAGAGGACGATATCCCTGGTATTGTGTTGAGGAAATTCAAAGTACAAAACATTAAATTGGTAAGACTTTTCAAACTATAATTTAAATAGCCATGACATGTCATTTTACTAAATATTACAAACATATTTGCATAGGTTCAGGCATAACTGTCAGCTGAACGGAAATACATTATAGGTATCATATCTTTTGTTAGAAAACACGTTTTTGTTGAGACGATGAGTAAGTAGATTTGAGATATTTTTCTTTGCTCCGTAATTTTTCAGAAAAGAACAATTAGGCCTATATGTTAAGCAAAATATGTGACAAATAGACAAATATACCCTGGACCCCACCAACAACCATTTACATTGATTTAACATTTGGCATGTCTTGAGTAAAATGGTGAGGCCAAATTAGTTTGTCAATTATGTCACTGGTTCAGCGCACTCATTGCAACTCATGTAGTGATCCGGAACATGATCTCTGACGGGCCTTTGTTCAAGCACGTGCGGCCTGTGTCATTGTGGAACTTGGTGTCTACATTTCTGAGTTTAAATCTGTGCTATTTGCATGGGACTGATGTAAGAACACAAAACAGATGCCAACTTCCATTTGCGGCTTAGAGGGAGCGGCCAGCCAGAGGAAATGTATTGTCCGTTGAATTGCTTATGTATACATTGATTTGAAATTGGCACATACGTAGATGCAATTACTCTTGTAATATCCTTGTACTGGCAAAAAATTGAATGTTTCCCTTGATGAGTTTTGTGTGTTTTATTTAGCCTGACGGTGAGGATCGGGAAGTAAAACAGTTCCAGGTGACAGACTGGCCGGATGACCAGGAGCTTCCCGTCTCCGCAGATGTGATGTTGGGACTGTTGGACCGTGTGGAAAGATGGCAGCAACAGACGGAGAATAAACCTATCTTGGTTCATTGCAGGTTTGTATATTACTCAACCCGTGCGTAAAATTTTACTTATTTCTCGTCAGAATGAGGTGGAGTCAACAGCAATTGGCCTTGGCCATTCCTTTATATGATTCCACTCCAAATAAAATGTAGGTAAAATCATAAAAGCAGACGCCATTTTGAATATAGGGCTTTTCGGCGATGTATGAGCGAGAAAGGGTTATAAATGGTGATACTGAACACGTTATTAAATAAGGCGAACCCTATTTCATATGTGATAGCAATTATATTATAATAACTACGTAATCCGTTTTTTTTTTGTTTTTTTTTTGTTTTTTTGTTTTTTGTTTTTTGTTTTTTGTTTAATGGCAGAGATGCATAATCGATACAAATTGTTTTATCTTCCATGATATACGAGGTGTGTAATCATCAACTTGAATAGTTCCCAGTCGAAACTGTTTGACATTCATAGGAATGGCGCGGATCGTTCAGGACTGTTCTGTGTGGTTAGTTGTATGGTGGAAAAGATGAAGCTTGAACAGGAGGTTGATGTTGCTCTGGCTGTCAAAAAGGTTCGCGGACATCGTCCACAGGCCATCATTAATGTGGTAAGAATCACATTTGCTCAGGCATTGATTTAAAGCAGGGCTGAGAGAGACAAGAATGTGGTAATTTGCATCTTCTTTACCTTTCGCATTTCGATCAAGAAATATATAAAGGAGGAGGAGGAGAAGGAGGAAGAAGATTTATTTTGAAAACACATTTGAGATTAAAGTTGGCATAAATTGTCGGAGAAAACATTTCTTTACTTATGTGTCATCTTGCATTATTTTTACTGTTTTGGCAGCTTACTAAGCCATAAAATGGGGTACTCTGTCGCCCACAATTCGAATTCCCACGTCTTCTAAAAAAAACGGCCAAATACTACTGAAACAATTTTCAAGCGCTTATCATCCTCAATCTGGCAGTTGAGGCTAAAGGATGGGTTGAGGTATCTGTGTGTCCATAGGTCCCAGTAAATCTGTTCAAAGGTTAAGCACCATACACACACACACACACACACACACACACACACACACACACACACACACACACACATATATATATATATATATATATATATATATATATATATATATATATATATATATATATATATATATATATATGTGGTGTCAGTAATTTGTTCCCATTTTTCTTTTTGGAAAACGGGGAGGGGGGGCTGTGACAAGATCTTAAAAATAACTCTTATTCTGCAAAACCACTTAGCCAATTGCCTTGAAGTTGGACTGAACTTCAGGGGGAGCCCTGAAACCTAATTTGTTTACTAAATTGCTGCAAATTTTTTCTTCAATCTCTTAATGCTTCTATTGTCCCGAAAAGTTGCAAGCACGCTGTGCTGATTCTTGGAGAATAAATGTGTCCTGCGGAAGCGTGAGTAGACTTTGCTCAACCGCACTTGTAACTTGGAGGTTGTTTTCCATGAATTTGGGTGCTGGTCAGTTACTGCATACACTCCGATGTACAAGACCTTAAGTTAATGGGAACTGCGACGGAAATTATTTCTGTCTGCGAACACAGATATAGTGTTTTTTCTAGGAATTTTGTTTTTCCTTCTTTCTTTCTTTCTTTCTTCCTTCCTCCTTTCCTTCTTTCCTCCGTTCCTTTCTTTCTTTAAAAGCAAATTTCTCTGACATTTGATTTCATTTCAAAAATATTTTATGTAGAAACTCTAAACTTTGCACGATTGTACTTCTATACATGAAGTCTTGACTTTTTATTATGAGAGGTCATGCTTTTCAATATTACAGGGCTAAATAAAATTTAAACAATCTAAAATATCTTACATACTATAGCAGATATGGTTCCGAGTGTATAGGAGCTCGATCATAGCAAGTCAATGGTCATCTCAAATGTCAAGGTCATGTCAAGGTCAAACGTCAATTTTAGGCTTAAATATCATTTTGAATGTGAAGGCTCACTTCATATAGGGGTCGCCTCAAGGTCCAAGGTCATTACGGGGTCAAAGGCAACTTGCGATGGCGGCTTATTCTAACCATAACTTAGTCATTTTTTTTAAAGTTTCATTCGGCCATAAAACTTGGCCAATTTCCATCCAATTTTAATCAAATTGGACTCAAATTGTAGGTATTGCAACATTGCGCATCTTTGCAAGAACATGGAGCCTCTGAAGGGCAAAGCTTAAGGTCATTTGGCCCTTTGAAAGTTCTATCGTGCCATAACTTCGTCAATTTTTATCTGATTTTGTTCATGTTGGGCTTACATTTGGGGATTTGTTATACTGCACATTTTTTGCAATTTAAATGTGACCTGCAAAGGTAAGAGGTCAAGGTCATTTGGACTTTGAAAATTGCATCCTGCCTAATCTCCATCGATCTTTAATAAATTAACACAACTCCTTTGGCAGCCACAACACACACCCCTAATTTCTTCCCCCATATCTTAAAAAAATATAAGAGCCATATCTTTCAAATTTTAAAGAGAAGTGCAGCTTCTATAATAGGTGTGCATAGGCATATTGATTTTGGTCCAATTGTCCTTTTTCTTTAAACAATTAACAAAGTTTTTAAACAGCTTAATATCTTACCCACATTTTTGTCCAACCCATATCTCTCAAAATATAACAGCTGCACGCCCCCCTCAAGTTTTCAGGACAGGTACATCTGATGTAGTACGCGTATATATACATGTATATAGGCATATTGTTGTGCTTAATGATCGTCCTTCATTAATTGATTAAAAAAGTTTGTTAAGAACCCTTAAAATTGTCCCATGATTTTAATTGCCCATGTCTTGAATAATATAGCATGTAGGCCTCTGAGGTTTCCAGGGCAGGAAGATGTCATATATCAGGCATGCATAGGCAGAGTTTCATATGGCTACGTTTTGTCTTTCATTAAATAGGTAACAAATAACATCAAGCACCCTCAAAATTTTTACCACATATCTTAGAAACTAGAACAGTTAGCATTTTTGGAATTCTCAGGGTGGATTTTGTGCAGTCACCTTTACAAAAGAAGCAGGATCTGATTAGATTTTGGTGTCACCATGACCATATTTAAACAAATGGCAGTCTAATTAGATGTCCATAAAAATTTATTATCGAAGTGAATGCAAGTTGTCGTGTGACAGGTGTGTCTTTGCAGGAAGCTTTATACACTGTTCATGTATGTTATTTGCTTGCGTGCGTTTTATTTTCTTGGGTTTTTTTTTTTTTTTTTTTTTTGTTTGTTTGTTTGTTTGTTTTGTTTCTTCTTTTTTTGTTTATTTGTTTGTGTGTGTGTGTGTGTGTGTGTGTGTGTGTGTGTGTGCTGGCGACTGTTATCAAAAGAATGGGTTGTGTGTCACTTTTGATAGCACGTATCCCGGAGCACATAACAGCTAGTCTTCGGAAATTTCCAGGGTAGGTAGATCTCATATAATAGATGTGCCTTAGCATACTTTTATGTGGCTACTGGTCGTCTGACCTCTGGTAATTGCATATTAATATACCAGTAAAAAGAAATGGAGATGGCGGATTAACTAGCGTCAGTGGCAATTTGTTTTATTTATTTATTTATTTATTTATTTATTTATTTGTTTGTTTGTTTGGTTGTTTGTTTGCTTGTTTGTTTGATTTTTATTTGTTTGTTTGTTTGTTTGTTTGCTTATTTGTTTGGTTGTTTGTTTGTTCATTCATTTTAATTTACTAAATTTGTCTCGTGGTGACTGTGTTCAAAGAATCATACTTCGGTGTTTTTTTAATTGTATATATCTATATATATTTTTCATTTCTGTGGTAAAATCCTTAATAAAATCTAAGAGACCTTTTGACCGATGGTTTTGAAATTACAGAGGAACGTTCCGTGGTACCCCTTGACCAGCGTTGGACTCATGTTGCGTTAAATTGGAAACTCAGCCGAGGATAAGCTGTTCACGTAATTCGTTTTGTGAGGGATTTCAAATTTTTGACTTCGTGCAATTTCCTACTGATTCTTGTTAAACATGGTGATTATATATCTTGACGTATTCATCTCCATAGCTGAAGCGGCAGTGGAATAACTCATATGGCTGGTACTTGCTGATACCTTTTCTATGTTGTTTTTAGGCTACTTCTTATAAGACATTAATGAGCATGACAAAGACGCACATCGTTGTTGCATCTTATGTGTTTGATATTCAAGATTTTGCTAATGATGTATATGCTAGGGTGGACTTATACTGCATTCTACAATGGCAAAGGAACAGCGCCCAATGAGAAGAGTGTATTGATCCCCGGATTCCAGTATTACTTGGAGCAATAATACTACGAACAGTGATCTTGTCCTTGCGAAATTGAAGACGGGATTCACATTTTGAAATCCATATTTAGATGTTGGGTGTACGACTTTCAAAAATTGACAAGTTTAAAATTACAGTATGAGTTGAGGAATTGGATTCACTGTAAAGGTGAGAATACGTGTTATGAAGACAAATGACCTGACTGCCAACCCCCACCCACCCCTGCCTTTTACACAGCGATTGACTACAAATAGTGCATCATTTATGTTATACGAAACAACTTATAAGAATAGGTATTATGACTGCAGGCCAGGTCACATTATATATATATATATATATATATATATATATATATATATATATATATATATATATATATATATATATATATATATATATATATATATATATATATCAACAACCTTTGTGAACCTGGCTTGTGTTTTGACAACTGATATGCGCTGCATATTTTTCCACTTTCAACTTCCCCATCTTTACTGAAATTTCTGATTTTTTTATTTATACAGGAGCAGTACCAGTTTTGTCACGAGGTGGCGCTTGCCTATATGGAACAGTTCAATGAGTATGCCAATTTCAAATAGATGTCATGTGATATTATGAAAAGAGCCAATGGGCACAGCAACACAGTGGCAACGATAACAAACTTGCACGGAATGTTTCCATTTCGGAAATGCTCATCACAATGCAGTATATTTTTCTGTGTGAAATGCAAGTCACAGATTGGTATTTACACACAACATTCTGTCATTATGATATACGGAACACCAGCTTGATATTTGTTTACCCAAGACGTTTATTGCCCTGTAGCAGGGGTATTTCCGCGTGCAGTTGCAGAAAACACGTATGTATGAATGAGCAAATCCTGTTAGAATGTTTAGTGAGTGTCTACGAGAAAAATTGATAATTCAACAAAAGTGGGTTTATACGGAAATCTTTGTGCTTCATATCATTTGATTCACTCATGACAGGCAGCCATACTGTTACGCCAAGTTAAAAAGCCACTGCACTTAATCATAAAAAAACAATCACTAAAAGCTCTTTTCGTATTCAACTACACCTGTCAAATGGTAATTTCGGAATTTCATAACATTTTTCACCAAAATTATATTTTGCTATGTTGGCCTGATTATAAGCAGAAATAACTTACAGGACAATGTGCCATATTACAGGACTTTCTGAATCATGGGCTGTTTCATCTGTCCATGAGACGTTCATCAACTGACGTTCAGTTCATCATACATCTCAAGGTTACGGTCCGTGATTTTTCTTTCAATTAATTTCGTATACCGCTGGCATTTATATTTTTACATAGCTATATTGATATCTTTCATAACTAGAATTTATATTTTTAGCAATGAGCTTTTATACTTATATACATACATTTGTACTCGCAGAACTAAATCCTAATATACAAAATAAATATATGTTACGTGAATGTTTTTGGTATATTTGCTATTCAGATGGCAAATTTAGCATTGTTCCCTCAAAACAAGTTAATTAATTTCTATTTTCCTGACAGTCTCCAGGAGCAGTCCAAACGTGTAGGCGAAGGTTGTTATTCAATGACCAGTATATGTATTAATTTACTGCTTGTACCTTTGCATGGAGGCTACAGTCACTTTTTCACGTTTGTAAGTGCATATGAAAGTTTCTCAAAGCGTGTATGTCCGAAGTTTACATGCTTCTTAAAAAAAAGTAACATCCTGAATAAAATTACTCTGGAGCAATACAACAATATCGGTAAAATTCAAGATTATACGTCCAAAATGAGGTTGACACCTTCAGACTAATGCAGGTGGTTGCAAATAGTCAGCGACCAGCTTTGAATTTCCGACGGGCGCACACAGATTTGTTTCTATGATTTTTGATAAAGGAACCTTGATATATCGTACTGAGTTAGTCAAGATTGCCGATATCTGTAGTATTACATGTATTTTTTTTTTTTTTAATCAAATGTTAACCTTAAAGTTTTTATTTTTTGAACCGAGTCGGCAGTTTTTAACAAAGATTATTTTCTATTCCTAACACCATCTTATTTCATCCACAGATGCTGGTATTTGAAAAAGGGTCCCTTGAATAGACCACTTGATTGTGATATGTTTTGATGATTCAGATTTGTAAACCAATTGACGAATAATGCGTTCAGTGGGTTGATACGTTTGGCATTTAATGGGTATGTACAAACTAACCTAATATGTGGCGGGTTGAACACCTCGCAGATGTACAATTGGCATAGCATATTGTATTTTAAACACACAAAAGACGCAGTCTCGATCAACGGAAAGAGTTGTGTGTGATGCTGCTGATTGTTTTCGCATACCTTCAGCGTCTCTCAGGGCATGCATACTTTTTTTCTGTCCAAGGCGGATACAGACAACATTCTGGATTGTTACAAGTCGTTTGTTGATTGCAAGTTATTTGAATAGCAAAGAATATCGCGAAAACACGATAGGGAAATTCGCTTTGATTCAGATTCGTTTTCATTCTCTGTCAATTCTATGTATGCAAGTAACAGGATATAGCTTCAGGTCGCAGATGTAAAGATGGTTTGAAGCATCTGTTTGCGAAAAAAAAATCGAACAACTCGTGCTAGAGACCCAGCCTGCCAGTGAAGCGACCACCTACTGGTTCTCAATGTGAATGATTTTGGGAACGACTGAAGAGCAGTCCGAACTGCAGAGATGGATAAATTATATACGAATTTTGTTTGAACGGAACTGGGAGATAGGGTAACAGTTGAAAGGGATTGTTGAATTTTAGTCGATGGAATTGAATGCATCGGACGCAAGTTGTGATAACGTGCTAGTATTTTCCTGTGTAAAAATCTTGGGTATCTTGACTGGGAGACAGTGGCTGCAGGCCAGACAAATTAACAAATAAAACCTATTTTGCAAAATCAATTCATATATGTGTTACTTCTCACTTTTCCGATCTGATTTTCTCAGCCTTTGAACAAGTTGCTCGGGGTTTTCATAAGGAATTCTACTCATAAAAAAGAAAGAAAAAACTGAATTTAGGAATAAGAATTCATCTCCGTTAATAAAGAGTTTATGTTTGAGTAAATACTTAACAGGCACCGTATATCGCTGTAGAGCGACACGTAAACACATTTCGTTTAAAACAAATCCCAGCAGGTTTTTTTTTTGTTTTGTTTTGTTTTTTTTTTTCGCACGGACACCTTTTCTGTCGTAGTGTTAAGCACACCACACAGAAGCTTAGTTTACTCGGAACTGCAAACCAAAGTTTTTGCAGGGTAACCATCAGCAGCCAGTTAACATGTTCAGCTGGATACCCAATAGACGATACTTTTCTCGTACAAACCAAATACTGTAGTTCTAGAAATTTTCGCGCGTGTTTAATTTCGCGTAAACTAATTTTTCTGAAATTACAGAACTTTTGCGCATTTTAGTTTTGCACAATCCAATGCCAAACAATGAAGTGAAATACAATGCAACTTATTTTCACGCATTTTAATTTAGCGCTTTAGGTGGTAGCGCGAAAAGCGCAAAATTAAATCGAGCGCCAAAATTTCTAGAACTACAGTATTAGTATTCTGAATATTGCTGCAACAATTTTGACATATAGAGTCTATACATATATTATAGTCCATTAGGATTAAAATAACATTCTGACAACCGCAATTAACTCTTTCAATGCCAGATCTTGGACTGGCAATCGACACAGAATGTGCGATAACTTGATGTCCCAGTTGATTTGGCGAGGATTGTTGCAGCTAAATTGCCTTGCGGGAAAAATTATTCGCCCATTTCAAAGAACATACATTCACCAGTTCCGGCTTGAAACCATTACAATATGCAGATTGTTACATGCAACAGATTACAAACAGCAACGCAAAACGGGGGGGGGGGGGGGGGGATTTCACAAAACCCAAGCAAACAGTTTTGAGCCATTGTGTAATATATATGCTTCATCTGTGCCACAAAATATGAAGGCTGGGTAAGCAGCATACTACATATATGTATATATATTTGGATATATTTTTACTTAGACTAAACAGTTTTTTTTTCTTTAAATCAAATTCATCTACTCTTTTAACTGCATCGAATGGTGGACATATTATATTGAGGCACTTAAAATGTTTTTCTGATATTTTTGGAAAATACCCTTTCTACTCAGAATATACTAAATCAGCCAATATACAGTTATATGCCAAATACTTTTTTGTCTCATGATGATTGTGAGACTTCACTCTTTTCAAAGAAAGTTGCCATTTTTGGTATCCGTGCATATGTTGGGAGGAAAATTTACAAAGAAATCAGTTTACAGCTACACTTTGATGTTTAATGCCATTTCAAGTAAGTTGAAGGTCAAATGTTTGCAGATGACTTACAATGGCATACTACAGTTTTTGAATTCTAAATTATTACCTTAATAAATTAAAATGACTTATTAGATGACTTGTGAGATTCTATGCTCTCTTGAACATTTAATTTTCCTTTCAAAAATACTTCTGGAAACCATACTTGAAATGTGACTGCTATCCACACAAATTTTGTCTATTATGATGCAATTTTTGTTTTTTGTGGTTAAGGCCTAACGTCACTTGCTTCTAGCTGATGTTTAACATTTGAACCAATGTACTTACTATATTTGCACATTCAAACACTTTTCTTTTTGAAATACTCTTAGTTTATCTCCTTTAAAACAACATCATGTCTTTAACTACATGCCTAAAACACATCGAATTATATGATCATGTTGTTTGGATTCTTGTTGATAGTCGTTTTAGGCCTATGGGGCTTTTCTGATGGATTGATGTTGGTGTTAGTGTCATTTTGTGGACTTATATGGATGATGATCATTGTTGAGAATGTGGTCTCAACTTTTTTAAATACTGAATTTTATTGGCATTTTCAACAAATTAGGAACCTGCGCTTACAAATTATCTGATGGGCTGCAAATTTTGGTCCCTTTTTATGAATTGTATTGTCCTATATGCGCATGAATGATGCACCCGTTCAAGCCAATTTATGGAAATAGGCCTATAATTTTAAACAAAACTTTTTGCATTCTGTCATGTTAAAACTAGGCATGGCTTTTTCGACCCTATGGACCTTTGCACATACGTTTTGGTCTCTTTTGGGTAAATACGAAATAGGAATTTATGTGTTTCAGCTATATAAATGTATACCAAGGAAAATTGCCTTTGGTCGGAATTGACTTGGATTTGTTTCATTATGATTACGGTTTGGATATGGTAAGGGCACTGTCTAAAATATATCGCCATCTGTCAAGTTTCATGACGATTGACCTTTAAATTCAGAAGATAATGCCACAAGTATTCAAAAATAAACCGAAATTGGTCTTTTGTCCCCATACTGTATTAATGGTTGAAGTGTAACCAAAGAATCCACGCAAACGGCGGGAAGCTTTAAGAAGAACATTTCCATGTTAGCTTTCTCAACCCAATGTCCATCCGAAATTTTGGTATTTAAACTGATTTTTTTTGTTGTTGTTGTTTTTTTGTTTGTTTGGTTGTTTGTTTGTTTGTTGGTTTTTTTGTTGTTGTTATTCCTGGTGAAGACTTTACTAGTCTACTTACACCTGATACCAGGTATCCTGGGAAATGTCCCAACAGTATACATCAATTCAAATTTCGAGAAATTCAAGTTGATTCCGTCTTTTGTTTTCACTCTAATTTTCCATGTAACAGTAAATTGGAGCCTTTGGAATGGATACAAAACTGCTTTGTTTAGGGTCACAAAACGTAACTGCTTCCCTCACACGTTTTTAATCTGTCTCTATGTACATCATCTATTCCAGTTGATTGGAAACTCGGCTATGTAGCTCGCTTATATAAGGGCTCAGGCGATAGGTATATGTTCTCTAACTATCGACCAATTTTGTTGGTGTGTCTAGTAGCTTAAACACTGGAAAAAGAAATATAGCTTCAACTCCTGGACTACCTTTTATCATATTCTGTCTTAACACCTAAACAATTTGCTTGTATGAAGAAGAATTCCACACAAGCGGGTTTACACAAAATGGTGGAGAGCTGGTTAAACAACCTAAATGACGGTCTCCTTGCCGGATTTTTTTTTTTCGTGATTCACAAAAGTGCTTTGTCACGTGCTTTGTCACCATAAATCACAAAATACTTTTATCAAAGCTTCAAAACTACGGTATTAAAGTAGTTTCAATCTTATTTTACCTGTCGTAAACAAGTATTTGATTCTGTACTGGGCATCTGTTTGTATCAATATTGTGCCGTGGTAGGGTATTTCAAAACGGAGATGGATTTGTGTTCCTGTCCATGTCTGCCGACGTTTCTACATATACATATCACAATCATAGTTTCATCCTCTCCTTTACCTTCCTCGTAGTATTTGCGGCAGTATTAGTTACCGTACGTGTATGTCTGTGCCGTTTGAGACGTGAGGGTATGGATACTTAAGGTGCTCTCCACGAGTATTCATCCAAACCATGATCCAGTTAATGATATTGTTCGCAATAAGTTTTCTGTGTGTCATGCTAATGTACAAAGCTTTTAATCTGAATGTAAACCTGAAGCAATAAGTATTTTAGGGGAGCCTCAAAAATTTTGAAGTCATTTCCCTATCTGAAACATGGCTCGATAATACCTGCCCTAATGCTCTATTGGCAATCGAAGGCTTTCAAACCCCATTACACAACGAACGCAAAACTAGTTGGGGGGAGGGTTTGCCCTATATGAAACAGACAATCACCTGTTAGAAGATGCGCGAGCTGCAAACTTCCAGTTGCAAACCCATCTGGGCTAAAATTACTGCGCCCTCTAGTAAACTGATCCAAGGAGTTTTTTATCGTCCATCAGGCTATTCTGCCACAGAGAGAGAAAGCTATTTTTGGACAATTTATCTCATTCCATTTTGTCTGTTCTCGAACTTAACCCTAAAATACTCCTTTTACAAGGTGATTTTAACGATCGCTATGTAAGTTGGAATTCTCCTCACACTGTCAGTGAACTCGGACAGTGCCTCTTTTATTTATTAGCTCAAAACTACCTGCATCGGCTCATACCCAGACCTACTGTTGTATCAGAGTACTCTGTAAACCTACTGGATCTCATTATAACCGCTTTTCCTGGTTATATCCTTAACTCCTGCATACTCCATCCTATCTTTCTCTCTCTCTCTCTCTCTCTCTCTCTCTCTCTCTCTCTCTCTCTCTCTCTCTCTGTCTGTCTGTCTCTCTCTCTCTCTCTCTCTCTCTCTCTCTCACTCTCTCTGAATCATTACAAGGATCACCTCTTCAAATGCTCTGTCTGGAACCTCAAGAGGGGTGATCCCTCAAAAACTGCGAAACCCGTTTTTGAGGGATCACCCCTCTTGAGGTTCCAGACAGAGCATTTGAAGAGGTGATCCTTGTAATGATTCAGAGAGAGAGAGAGAGAGAGAGAGAGAGGGAGAGAGAGAGAGAGAGAGAGAGAGAGAGAGAGAGAGAGAGAGAGAGAGAGAAAGAAAGATAGGATGGAGTATACAGGAGTTAAAAAACGGGTTTCACAGTTTTTGAGTCTTTAAATGACACTGTGCCATACTGGTCAGACCAATTTATTGACACGTGTAGACAGTTAATTACATTCCGCAAGGTCACCATTCGAACCAGGGACAATCCTTGGCTCGCTTGGAGTATCAAGAGATTAATAAGGCAGCACAGTCGTGGGTGGAATAAGTATAAATGCCAGACACAAAAGCCTCGGCCTCACACGCTCCTCACCACACAAAATACTGAACGCTTCTTCCATTTATACAAACGGAAACGAGACTTTACAGGTAACACGAATAAAAAGTCCATTCCTTTTTACTTTGCCAAACCGAACTATACTATATAAGAGAGACAAAACCCTTAAAGATGCTGGAACCTTAGCAAATCTATTCTTGGTCACGTACTCTGTCAACACATTCCCACTCTTATTGACAATGGATTTTTTCTTTCAAAGGAAAGTCTGTGACATCCACTTAGTGTTTTGCTGATCAGTGCAAGACCTCGCGTGATGCCAACCCTTTGCTCTGGCCTGACTTTCGTTCCGGACTTAGGCCCGCCTGCCTATGATTCAAGTGCATGTACATAATATGGAAAAGATTTTAAAGTCTCTGAAAACTAGTTCTGCTTGTGGTCCTGACGGTACAGGCAACACCCGTCTTAAAAACTGTGTCCCTTCAATCTCACCTTCCTTTGCTGATCTATTCAATCCCTGTTGATGCAACTCATATTCCCCAGATCCCTGGAAGAGGTCCAACGTGTGCCCCGTCTTAAAAAAAAGTAACAAACAATCAAAGGAAACGTAGAGCCCAATTTTACTCCTCCATAATGTCTCTAAAGAACCTGAGTGTCTGGTTTAAAACATATTCTATGAGTATCTAACCGTAACCAATTTACTTTCTGCTACAAAAATCTGCTTTGAAGAAAAAAAATATTCAACTATAATAAACTTGTTGGCATACTTTATCTTATCTACAGTGGCATTAAGTAGGGCCATGAGGCCCCGTATGGCTTTCATAGACATATCCAAGGCCTTTGACATAGTTTGGCACGCTACTCAAATTTTTAAACTGAAACGATTGGGTTTGAAGATCCTGTACTACTATTTATAAGAAGCTATCTCTCAAACCGATTTCAACACGTTACTATTTGAAGTAACACCTCACCTTGGCTCGCTATAGAGGCTGAACTGCCCCAAGGTTCCATCCTTGGTTCCTTACTTTTCCTTGTTTACTTAAAAGACATCTCCATTACCTTTACCTGTGACATCATTTATTTGCCGATGATACCCGTTTTCTTGAAATTGTCCACAAACCAACGGCGACAGCTGAAAGCTGTTATTCTAATCTTGTACAAATCCATTGTTAGGGCAAGTTGTAGCAGATGGCATTTTATGCTATTAAATCTATTTCAATGACTTTCTCAGCTAAACAAAACAAGCCAGATCAGCTCCCCCTACTTTTTGGAAACACCTCCATGCCTGAGGCTATTCAATATACCCATCTTGGGAGTTGCACTTTAAAGTAATTTGTCATGGCCCCAGCATACAACACACATTCTAAATAAAGCCATCCAACTGGTTGCCGTTGACTCAAATACAAACTCTCTTGCCACACTCTCATACAGTTGTACCGTGCTATGATTCTACCTATCCTCGAATATGGGTGTGTCATGTTTGTCAATTGCACGAAAAACCTGCCACCATCCGTAGAAGCTGTGCAGTATGAGGCATCCAGCATCTGCCTTGGCGCAACACTCCACTTGTCTTAGTTCTTTAAGAGCCTGAATGGCAGACTCTGTCAAATCAGAGGAAATACTTCAAACTAATTATTTCATATAATAGGTTGCCTTCACAATACCTACATGATCTCGTTCCTCACAATGTTGCTTTCATTACTGGCTGTCTGTTGAGAAATTGTACTGAAGTATGCCAAATTAGGTTTTCCACCAATTGCTTTGGCGATTAACTTCTCCTATCGGCTATCAAATTATGGAATAGTTTAATGGTTGACGCTTGTGTCTCCAATTCCCTGCCTCAGTTCCAATCTGAATTTAATTTATTACCCTTAGATGAGGACAAAAAGCCCTGATACTTTTAAATATCCATGTATATCATGTCAATATCTTCCCAGCCTCAACGTCTGCATGTTCTCATCCTACTGAAGATAGGAAACATTACCTTTTGTTCTGCCCCAAGTTCACTGTGCATCTTTGAGGCTGTTCAAACATTCATATCAGAATCTAGACGTTTTGTTTACTCATTTGGTTTTTGATCTAATTATGAGTCTCCATTTTAACAATAAGGCATTAGACGTTCTTTGTACGGCGAGAAAATTGACCAGGTAGGGAATGTAAACTACATTAATGTTACTATTGATGATCAGCTGGCCAGGTGTCAAGTTTTAGTGGATGTGTGCAAAATGGTGCATGGTTAACTAGTTGTACTCTGGCCTCTGTCATTTAAGAACCCGACTCCCAAGCAGTTTGCTTCAAACAATTCTTTTCTCTTGTATCCAGCCAAACATAGATTATGTAAACAATGTGTGGAACATTTGTTGTGCTGGTGGGTTTCATAGACTTCAAAAACGTAAATATTACCTTGCCAGGATAATATGTAATAACTCCTGTTTAGATATACAACAAATTTTATATTGTTTTTAATCTAGGATTGCAAACTTTGGAGCAACGTAGGAAATACCATACTGCTACCCTGATGCATTAATGTGTAATCAACCTTCCATGGGACTATCTATGCGATCAGTTTACTTCATGTTCCAATTCTGATATGTATGATACAAAAAGTACCCACTCTATTCCTGGTGTCAAGAAAGGTTCTTTTAAGGAGTCTTTTGTTTTAAATTGTGCAACAGTCTGGAACTCTCTTGACGATTTTACCCACTGTTCACATGATCAACCTTCTTTTATATGCAACTCTTAGGCTTGCTATTTTTACATAATTTCTATGTTTAAATTGCTTGTCACTTTACTTTGGCTGCCATGTATTTGTAAAATTAGCATAGATATTGTATGAATGTTTACTGGTCCCCCATGGAAGAACACTCCAGCTGGGTGTACAAAAATAAAGATATTCAATCATCATCATCATCATCATCATCATCATCATCATCATCATCATCGTCATCGTCATCGTCATCGTCATCGTCGTCGTCGTCGTCATCGTCGTCATCATCATCATCATCATCATCATTTCAAATATTGGCATTGGTGGAGATAGCTGTGGATACATCTGTATCTGATATTAGGCAACATATGGCAGCCCAAAATGTAAGGCTACTTGGGTGTGTTGTCTTTAAACCACGTTAGGGCAGAGACATAGCAATGGAAAACATAGCTGTTCCTTATACAGCCTGCACTGAGTTAATGCCTGGCTTCTTTTGGCCTGATCGCATTCACTGTGGTGAGTGATATCCTGGGGAACGCTACACTAACCGATATGAACTCCGCCCAGGCAGAAACCATCAGTGGGAGATGTGACACAAGGTGGAATATGATTTCTTTACGAGGGATATGATAAATCAATTGAAATGCTTCACTTTTGGAGTATAATAAAATGGGCATCATTTACGCTTGTGATAATTAAGGGTTGTTTTCATAATTGATATGACATGCACCAAAACACCGCAAAAATACAAAATGTTCATATTCGACAAGTAAAGAAGTAAAATAGAAGTGTTTATACTTTTTGGTTTATTTATATCTGCTTTTATTGCCCCTGTGGACTTGGAAATCGCAATATATAACTTAAATGGCCTCATGCTTCTGAGCTGCGCTAATGGGTGCTACATGACAGGAATGATAACTGACTGTTAGTGAACATTGGCTATATCAATTTGAACTTTCTAGGTTAGATAATACATATCAAGACTTCTATGTTTTTGAGCATGCCCCTTCTGAGCTTCCACCTGACAGATGGTCTCCAGGGAGAGGGAAAGGGAGTGTGGCTATATTTTGGCAAAAGTGTATAAGCAAGTGTATTTTGGTCAGGAGTCAAAATGGCAATAGGTGAGATATACCCATTGCAGACCCAATAGTACAACCAAATAATGTACCCTCACGTGTCCTCACAGACATCTTTCAGCATCTCATGTATGAGCTGTGTATGCAGGGTTTTGCAAACCAGATCCTCAATTTTTCCTGGTCTGATGTGGGATCTCAGAAACTTAGAACGTAGATAAGGGAAGGGAGAAGTTAGCCATGGCATTGGGAGGGGACTCAGATGGACTAAAAGTATTGGCTATTGATACGCTTAAAGGAGCCACAGCAGTGTTTGCATCCAGAGTTTCCAGAGAGGCCCCAACTATGAGTTGGCAGGATTTTAAGAACAAATTACTCGACAGATTTTGTAACCAAAGTGATAATGAATATGCATTGCAAAAAATGTGTTGATTAAAAGAGAGAAAAGGGGAAACAATTCAAAACTACTCAGAGTCATTAGCAGAGCTTGCTGAGCAACCTTTTCAGACCACTGATTTGTCGAATCCATTGATTCAACAGCAGTTAGGGCATGGTTTTATCGGAGGCATTAAGGATGATTTAGTTACCAGGTGCTGAGCATAATTGAAAAAACGTCTACAAACCTTGGGTGCTTCTGTGAAAATAGCACCAGACCAACAATTAACAAAGCCTTTGAACTAAGGAGATTAAACAAAGCGGGCAAACCTATGAATGTATCAGAAGTTTGAATATATTCAGTTAGAAGGCTTGATAGTGTGGATAAACTACTTACCAAAGTTTTGGAGAGGAACACACAAAGGAACACCCAGAGTAAACAGGGCAATAAAACTTTTGGTGGAAGACAAAGTTGCTGTAAAAGAAAATATCAGCACTATCACAGCAGTTCCAGACAGGCATTATGCTACTTTTTCAAAAAGCCAAATCAGATGTACAAGGACTGTTTTAGAAGGAAAAGAGATCAAGGGATCCAAGCGCCTTGAAAAAACATAGGAACCCTAATGCAATGCCTTTGCACCCATGTCGCAAAGTGGCGAGGGAAAATAAATGGACCTGAAGTGAATAGTAGCCAAAATTGAAAAGGGCTATTTAATGAAAAAACATCAACTCCTATGACCACAAGTCAATTTAGCTCCTTAGAAACCTCCGCTGTTTTTGATACCGGGGCCCACATTATTGTAATGTCTAACAGGTTTTCAGTCAAATTCCATCTATTTTTAAACGTCCTTTAAAACCTGCAAACTATTGAGACAGAAATGTTGTACGGATATCAGGCCAACAATTAAATCATCTTGGTGTTTCTCGAATTAAATTCCAAATTGGGACAACTTGGGAAGCTCCCTTTGAAATACATACAGGTAATTCATGTACTGCACTACTTGGTAGTGATTTCTCATCCACATCATAAGGGCACCTTGACTTTAATGAGAGAGCTATAAAGGTTGGAAACTTTAGCACCCACGTGTACAGAAATGATGAAAGATTCAGTGTATCATTTGAAGATGTGCAAAAAACCCCCAATATATTCCACTTAGCTCAAGTTGCATTATATGTGCAATAGTTGTAAATGGCACAATAAAAGGCAATTGTTTGCTGACACATTGGGCAATAGTCCCATTTTCCTTGAGAAACCAGGATAAATCGCTTCTCTCATTTCAGGTGATGTTGGTGGTACAAGAAATGTTCCCTTTGAAATTACAAATATTACAGGGACATCATTAATGATAAAACCAGGCATAAAAATAGGATTTGTAGAAAAATTGCGTGAAAAAGAAGTGCATTTGTAGAAGAACTTAATGGGGGTATTGATGAAAGGGAAGTTCATGTACATAATGTTATGGAATCAAAAGGTCTTAAAAGCAACCCTAGTCCAGCAGTTAATTTGGGCTACTTAGCTCCTGCACAAAGGCACAAAATGCACACATTAATTAACCAATATGCAGATGTATTTGCAGAAGACATATTAGAACTTGGTGAAGGGCCAGACTTTGGAATTCCCATAGAGACTAATGGATGCAGCCCTATTCAACAAACGATTTACAGAATGCCTTATAGTCAACAAAATGAATAAGAAAGGTAATGAAGATATTAAGAACAAGTATTATTAGGCCATGCAGCAGCCCTTGGGGTAGGTCTTGTTTATTTGTTCCCAAAGCAAATGGCCAGTTTAGATTAGTTATTGATTACATAAAGCTGAATTCTTCTGTATGTAGTAACTCATACTCACGTCCTAACATTGAATATGTAATGATGCAAGTGAAAGGTACCAAACATATAGCACCTTGTGATATGTTCCATGGTTATTTGCAGTATAAGACAAGAAAAAAAAAAGCCAAAGAGAACACAGCCTTTTTTGACAAATTCAGGCTTATTTGATATAACTGTCTCCCCCAGGGTATCATAATTGGACCTAATGCCTTCATATATATTGTTCATCAAGTCTTTGCAGGAATGCAATCCTTTTTAATAGCCTTCATGGGCGATCTGGCTTGCCACTCAGAAGATTTCGATGGTTATTTGGAGCACTTACAAAAGCTGTTTGATTGATTACGTGCAAATAATTTAAAACTGAAAAAGTCAAAGTGCATCTTTACCAAGAAGGAAGAAAATTTCCTCGTTCATGTCATGTCATCTCCAGTGATGGCATAACCCCACAGGCCGGCAAAGTAGAGGCAATAAACTGAATGCATCTGAGACCTCAAAGTATTGTTTGACAGTCAGTCCCATTCTGAGCATGCAGACATGTCAAAGCAATTTTGTTTGCATACACATGCATCTGGTTATCCTACAGGGGCCCAGCTTTGCCTGTCTTGGCCTGACGAGGAAAGAGTTATGCAGTTTTTACCACACCAATTAACACCAAGCTGAAGAAAATGGTCACATATTGAGCATGAAGCATATCCTATTGTTTAGTCCATGCAGAAACTCAGACATTATTTACTTGGAGCAAAGAGACGTGTGTATGCTGATCATGCTCCAATCAAATCCCTATTTTCATCTGAAATTAAGAATGCAAGGGTACAGCAATGGGCTATTATGTTGTCAGAATATGACGTAAAAATACATTATCGCCCTGGTCGCGTTAACAAGAGTGACGCACTTTGTAAGTTGACTGTCAGAGATAATGACTCTGATAATGTAAATGGAAAGCAAATGGCCGATTACCATGATGGTGTTCAGGAGTTCCAAAAGGAACTGCAAGTTGTGAACACTAGCAAACTTATAAAACAGCCTATTGTGGCAAATAACCCACCTGAAGGGGGGAAGGGAGTTGTGATCTAACTAGTCATAAAAGTTTACTTCAATCCTTTGTAAGCCTACCCTCAAATAGTAGGATAATTGATTTCCAAAGTGAGGACAAAATGTCCTCTAAAACAGTTAAAGAACTGGATGGAAAAGTGGAAAGGAGTAAATCCTGCATTTGTTCTTGATGATTCATTGTCATTCCATGTAGCCTTAAGGTGTTAGGCTAGATCCTGAACCAAGACTGCAGCTTGTACTACCAGTTTCTCTTGTACAAGTTGTATTAGAAGGGTACCATGATAAACAAGGCCATATGGGTATTGATAAAACTAACGGTAAAATCAGGCAAAGGTATTGGTGGAAGAACATGTTCAAAGGCGTTCTCCTGCATGTACAAAAGTGCCTTGCTTGTAATTCACGGAAACTTAGAAAGAGGACATAGGAAATGCAAAATGGTCCTTCACTTAATGGACCTTTCCAAACAGTTGTAAGCGATACTTGTGGTCCATTTCCGACCAGTGACAATGGGATTAATTATCTTACTATCCTAATTGATCACTTTTTGAATAACTAAGTAGCATATTGTGCCCTAATAAATCAGCTGAGACACAAGCACGTGTCTTATTTGGAGACTTTAAAGCATGACATAGCTATATGAAAGTCCTGTTTTTGGACCGTGGGATGTAGTATTGTGCCAGAATCATTGGTATTTTAAGCAAGTAAGTAAATATAGTACTTATTACCACTGTAACTTATCAACCAAGTGGCAATGCAAACATTAAACGATATCATGGTGTCATGTATTATGTTATAGCTAAACAAATTGCCAATAATGATCAAATAACATGGAACAGGTATGTTCCCTCAGCCTTAATGAGCTACAAAACATCAGTTTCTGAAGGCTCATTGTAAACACCCGTTTTTCTATGTTATGGGTGTTATCCTGCCCTGCCTCTGGACACAGTTTTGCATCCACGTCTAAAATACATGTGGGAGTAATGTGCCCCAGCAATGCTTGAGCGCTTCCATCATTCTGTTCCTTATGTTAAACAACACATGAAAGATGCAAGATAACCAAATAAGTGCTATTATGATTAAGGCTGCAAAGCTGGAATTCGTGAGAATCCCTGTATACTTTTATGATCGTAATGTACGGAAGATACCAAAATGTGAATCTTCATGGCAACAATTTTATAGTATAATAGAGAAATTGTCTGCAGTGCACTTTAGAATCACATATCAATCATCAAGGGACAGACAAATTGTTCATGCAAAGCATGTACGACCTGTCCACCCAGAAACAGACTGTTATGAACACAAAACTGCGGTTAGGGCTCCATTTAGGCAGAAAGAAAATGATACAATGCCTGGAAAAAATCATGTTAAGGCAAGATAAATTAACTTTATCAAGTGTGGTTCCACACTCATAGAGCAATGAAGAAAATAATGACCCCTTAGCTAGCACTAGTGATTTACATGACATGAATAGAAATGCCCTGAGTCCTGATCCACATTTTTCTCAAGGCAATACTGCTGCCACATTAGTTCTTGAAGAAAATGCAAACCAAATTACTTATAAAATGGATCATGATGATGAAAATGCTGAAGACGGTGACACCAGCCCTCTCTCCGGGGAACCTATAGTTCCCCATTATAATCTAAGACCATGGAGGAGAGCCCCCTGGCCTGTACGCAAGATGTGGCAAATGAATGAAGAAAATACTGAAGCCACTACTCCTAAGAGACCAAAGGTGGACTCTGTTGAAGTTGGCTTTGTTGCACGCGGAAAAAGTGAACTGGCTTTTTGAATAATTATTGGAGTGTTTGTATTCATTTTCTCATACATCTTTGTTGTCATTTTATAAGGTTAAATGGCCAGATATATAGAAAATATTTGCTTTGGTATGTGGGCCCACTGTTTAAACAAAGTACATCCAATCCCTCAGCTCAGTGATTAGGCATTAAAAGCTTTATTCCACTAAGCTGATGGCTTAAAGTGCTCCTCGCCACTTAAAAATCAGCCATGATTAGAAAGACAATCACTGGGTCAAGCCTTGGTGTTTTATGTATATATAATATTAAGTTGTTTATATATTGTACAGCGTTGCATTGTACTTGTGTCTTTTTGTCCAAAACCACTTCCTAGTAGTCATTACCCTATTCCGCAGTCCAAACTCTTTACTCTCCATAAGCTAACCTGTGCCTGTCTACCTTCTATACATAGAAGTGCTATTGTCCATATTGCACACGTTCCTCTGTAAAATTTTGACATAGGCTGTATTAGCCCAAATAAAGGGTCTTCAGCGGTTAACTACTCAACATGTTTCGGAGCCTTTTACCCGTACATGTCTCTCTGAGTAGCGGCTCCTTGTCTAAGCTAGATATTCAGCAAAGACAACCCACATAATAATGAATAAATATGTACGTGGCAATTGATGAATTAGCTAAATATGTGAAGTTTTGCTTATGAATGCAAAGCTTCATATCAAAGAAGAATACCTGTCAAAGAAACCATAATTACCAAATTTTCGCAGTACAGGTTCAGATAAGAACAATTTGACCTACCCCTGAACCAATATGTACCCTTTGTAGCTGGACAGCTTATCCTAGTTAAACCATCCGCCAATGTTTAACTGAAGTGGAAACAAGCTGGGGCATTATATTCAGTCCCAGTGATTGTAAAATAAACAGTTGCAGCTAGACCACCTGTACAAACCAAGGGAAATCCGAACAAGGACTGTAATAATGTACATCCTGCACCAGAGATGTAAAACAAACTCCATGAAGACACCTACTCTTCAAACAATTAAGCTCTATTGAACTGCCAACCCTGAGTCAATGTGTCGACTTACTGTGTCAGGTTTGTGACACTTGAGAAAATACTGTCAATATTGAGTAATTTTTTTTAATACTGAGTAAAAATGCACTTAGGCATATCAGAAAAGAATGGAAGTCATTAGCTTTTATGCCAAAAACATGCTATCAAAACAATTTTTCTTAACAGGATTTTAAGTACAATTAGGCAAACATGCAACATGTAAGCCGCTTCTTGCTACCTGTAGCCCCTGGGGGTTTACCTAACAAAAAACATGTAAGCCTAAAATGTCTGATAGTGAATATTAAAACAGAAAGATGCCAAAAGAGAAAGTTAAGTAGCAAAACAGACAAGTGAAAAAACCTATAAATCATTGTGGCCAAACTTTCTAACAATCTTTGGATGTTAATAGTAGAATTATAGGGCAAGTCAGAAAAGAATGAAAGTCTTTTGTGTTTATGTCAAGAGAATTCAATGAAAATATTAACCAGATATCAAGTATAATTAGGCAAGCTTGTAACTGTCTTCTTGCCACCTGTAGCCCCTGGGGGTTTACCTAACAAAAAAAAAATGGGCCTAAAATCTCTGAAAGGTGAACATTTAAACATAATGGTGTCAAAAGATAAAATTAAGTAGCAAAACAGGCAAGTCTAAAATCTCTAAAATTATTGAAGCGGAACTTTCTAACCATCTCGGTAAATTTACAGCAAAATTTGTAGAAATATTTGATCAAAAGTACACCTTTGAATCCGCTTGACTCAAGTTTATTGAAAACAAATTTGGTTCTTGATCGAAAGTCCTGAAATTTAGAACAAATACGACCAATTCTCAAAATCTGTGACAAAAATGAATTATATTCAATAGTATAAGTAAATGCTATAAGATATGTTGGAATTTGGCTTCCTGGAAAACGTTTACATGCTGGGTTTTCATATAAGCCTTGATTAAATTGATATTACCTATATCAAGGAAGACCATTGTTATTATAGGAAGAACGTTAAAGTTTCTTTTTTATTATTATAATTTTTACTTGTTTATGAACTTTTGTTTTAAAATTTGCTTTTGCCTTCATTTGTGAACCTTTTGTTAGCTTATAATTTTTATTTTTTCCATCACCTCTTTAGTCATGATTTCTCTCTCTCCCTCTCTCTCTCTCTTTCTCTGTCTGTCTGTCTGTCTGTCTGTCTGTCTGTCTTTCTGTCTGTCTGTCTCTCTCTCTCTCTATCTCTCTCTCTCTCTTCTTATAGATAACATGGGGCCTTGTGTGTTCATTTAACTTTGTTTATTAGGACCTGTCAGCTCTGAAACAGGGGTGTTCTTCTCTAAGGCAAAGGACACATATGCAGCTGACAATTCTGGATTCCAGTTTTTTATGGTCCTGACGCCATGTCAGTATCATTTGTGCCATATACATACATATATATATATATATATATATATACTGATTTACATGCATTTGACACCGTCATACGGGAAATGATGCAAAAAACGTGAAGTAGATCGCTAAGTAAAATCTTCTAGAAACAGTTTGCATCTTTGCAAACAATATACACAAGTTAATTCCAGTTGAAATATCAAAATCAATTTGATGAATGGAACTGCTTGGAAGTGTTATTACAAAGCAAAGGGCAAGGCGCCTTGAGTCATTCTAAAAAGGCCATTAATGCATTAAGTACGGGAAAACGGGGCCTTATTAACACATTAGGTAAACTGATAGGCATTTTGTTCGGTTTGAGTACAAGTTCTGTTTTACGCCGCATTAAACAGGCTATAAAGTAGCTACAATATACTGAAACTGGTATGTTACATGCTTTACACTAGAGTATAACCCTATGAATAAAACTAATATTATGGTCTCTGAAAATAGAGAGGCTATCCAAAAACTTGGTGAATGTGACCAATAAAATACAACAAATTGTGCGAACTGTTGGCACACAAATTTAGTCGATGGTACCAACCATATTATTTAACTCTTTGCAGACTTAGATGCATCATATGTTTCATTTAATATCCAGTGTATTGGATCAAAGTCAATGGGATCTACATGCATTGCATTCTGAAACAGATGCTGTCAACAAAGGAAAATTTCCTTTTACCTTGATCCCACCAATAAAATTTATTTCAGTGTTATGCAAAATTGCACATAATATACCAAAGTGATACAGGTTACCCAGGCCATTAACTTACAATATTAAATGGTACTATCGCAATTTGAGTACCTTGATCGCTGATGAACAGAAATTCCATGTTTTCACTACCATTTATCTTATTTTAGACTCTGCTTCATTTTCTTTTAAAGCGTTTTGAGTGTGCCTGTTTTTCATAAGACAGCAAGATTTATGTCACAATGTCAACTTGAAAGTAAATATATTATCTTGTCACAAGACAATATAAATTATGCACTGTCAAACTGGTTTAATTTGTGTCTGGCAAAGGCAGTTTCACAGATTATTACGAAGTTGTAAAACAGTATGAAAAGCAGGGTTGTATTATATATATTTAACAACAAAAAAAAAAAAAAAAGAAAAGAAAAAAAATGTGCTGGTCTGTACAGTTCTGATTGCAACATGTTGCCAAGCACATTTGATCATCTTTCGAACATAACACAACCATATTCAAGGAAGGTACGTACTACGCATTTATGCAATTTGTTTAATGTGGTGTTTAACAAATGAAATTCGAGCATGTGGAGACAGTTTATACTTTCTCAAGCCTTATCTATTATATTTGAGATATCATTCCTATTGGTGACCATGTGCGGCAATGGGGTCTGCAATAATAGTTCTCATTCTGACTTTTTGAAAACTTAAAGCCAGATTCACTTCCAAATTTTGGGTACAGATTATTCCATAAATTTGGGAACTTTTTCCACATGATTGTGAATGACCTTCAGGTCATAGGTCAAGGTCACAATGCCATACAAAACAAAATGGTTCCTTCGAAATTGCAAAGGACACTTGGGAGGGGGGCAGACCTTTATTTCTTTGGCAGTTGGCACAATGATTTTTTTTTTAAATTATTTTTTGATCAGTTTTTGTGCATTCTGATTCATCTGCATAGGCCAAGTGTGTACATTTCATATAATGGTCACAACTTAAACAAATTTGCCCAGATCTATGTCATACTTTCTAGGGATAAACTTTGATAGGCTGCTATCTGTTTTGATTTTAGATTTTGGAATAGGTTGCTGACTTTAGCCTGGTTTTCAAGGTCTCGGGACTCATCATGTAAACTTTACTGGTGACATGATAAGTTGAGATGTGTTGGAGCTAGGAACTTGATGTCCCACATGGTAGTGAACCTGTATAAGACACAAACGTAGACAGAAGATAAGTGACATCATCATCACCCCAAGGACACAGAGCCTGAGCAGAAGGAGTTAAAAGAATGCATAGCAAAATTTGCATATATCTGAGAAATTTCCATGTGAGATATGTAGATCAGTGGACGCCCAGTCTGAGATACATGAAAATTGTCCAGAAGATGGCATGGGTGCTGCATCTCATCACCAGTGAGTGCTGTATACCATAATTATTGGTATAAAAGTTCTAAAACAGACAATCTGTACACCCTAGTGAATATAAACTGGTCGCAGAACATAGATAAGGGTGTTAATTAAGAGGAATTGGAAGAGGGTTCAGCAAAAAAAGAAGCAGGAAATGCTGACAACCATGCCGCTTCAGACAGTGTTGCTGACGGTACAGTGAAACATCAATATGAAGATAATACAGTAAGAGAGCATAGCAAAAGTGCAGAAAAGGAGGTAGAAAGTGAGAAAGTGGTTGAGACAGAGCAAAACTCTAACCCAGACGTTAAGATGGGGAGATTACGCTTGGCAAAACTCACGCCCATCAGAAGGCAAGTGATGCAGTTAATAGAAAAATGTGACACTAGCAAACCTGAGACCTATATGGGTCCACTTCTGCAGCAGCAGGAATGGGTGACACACAACAGAAGGCTACCCATGTCATGATGACACTAGGAGATATGTACTGCAGAAAAGAAAATATTTATGACTTGCAAAAACATGTACTGCGATGGAAAAGTTAGACGAATTCACATACAGCAGGTGCAGTATGTGTACTTTGAATACAGAAAGAACCAAAGTCACACCAACGATGACAAAAAAGAAATCCAAAAGGAGCAAGGATGAAAAAGAGTGTAACAGCAACATCAAAGATGAAGCAGAAAATGCTAAGGAGCAATCACAGACCCAAAACCAATGCAGAAAAAAAGTAACACACGGAAAACGAGTACAAAAAAGGATAAGATAAAAACATGAATGAAGAAACAAAGGATCTCAGTCATGAAAACAACATGGAATGAAGTAAAAAAAAAGCGTGCTAAAATTCAGAAAAAAAGCACAGAAAGAAGAAACTTTGAAGTTTCAAAAACAACATTCAAAAGAGCAGACCAAGCTGTAGTTGAAAAAGAAGAAAATCAGGGAATTCCATGGAAAGATAATGATTGAAAAAGTTTCAAGGAAAAGGTGTGAAACAGATCCCAATGTATTGACGAAGGCCAAGGTCAGGAATCTCAGGCTGAAGTAACAGTCACACATGGCTAGTATGGTGGGCCAGGATCAAATCAATCCCCCCCCCCCAGCACCCAACAGTGACAATCTAGCAGTGCAGCAAGACGTGTACTGAGAACTGGAGTGTCTATCCATCGCAGTACTTTCGTAATAAATTAAAACTTATGAAAGTTGGAAAGCTGCCTTCAGGCATGCATTGATAGAGCCCCAGCAACTCCAGAATAGAAACTACTACAGCTCAGAGAACATCTAAAACCCAATGACTGAAAGGTAATGGAAAGCTTCAACCATTCACCAACTGCCTACCAAGGAGCCAAAGAGAGACTCAAAACGAAGAATGGTGGTGCCAGGCAAAAGTTAGCCATGCAATTTGAGAACATGCACCATTTTCAAGCCAATCCGACAAACAGAAATTACAGAATATGTGGAGAAATTTACAGAGCCAGAAAGTACAGTTTGACAGATGGAAGTGAAGCAAGTATGTGGTTCTTCCATCGAAGGGAGAGGAAACTCCAGCATACAGCAACCACTTAGCACCAGTACATGTGACCATCATGACGACTGTAAAAGACAAATGAAACAAAGAGTCAAAATGCATTACATTGAAAACATTACCAGTCATCCTTAAGAATGGAACACATAGTATCGAAGTGAATGCATTGTTAGATAATGCAAGTACATGTACTTACCTATATAACAGTGTTGCTGCAGAGCTGGGTCTACAAGGAAACATCCTAAGAGCAACAGTCAATGTTCTGGATTGTCAACAAGAAAGTGGAACTGGAAAACTTGGACCAAAAAAGCAAACATCATTACAACAGCAACAACTTAAGACATTGTGACAGGAAATTTACGAGTCCTTGACCAGAATGAGGAAAAAGTGAAATTCGACCTTTCTAAAGATATAGATTTTCCTAAGTTTGTAAAACGAAATCAGGTAGATCTGCTGATTGGCCAAGATTTGCTTCACATCATTCCAGAAGTTCTTGGTAAACCAAGACAGCCTACAGCAGGACTCAAGACACAGGGGTGGTCTTGTTTTGGTATGCTGGAAAAAGGGCAACAAGGAAAGCCATGCACAAACCTCTGAAAAGGGTACCTTTATCACAAAGGCTTGGTCTTGCACGAAAGCAGCTACACAGTTCGGCAATTCTGGCAAATAAAGGACGTGGATGGCAAAAGAACATTCAAAAGAGTAGATCAAGTAGCAGTTGAAGAAGAGGAAAATCACTGGGATATTAAAATGCAAGATATAAAGCAGGAATTTCATGGAAAGGTAAAGATTTAAAAATGCCAAGCAACAAACAGATGGTAATCAGTCAACTGGAGAGCACTGACAAGCATCTCTTAGAAAATTGACCCAGGAGACAAATATAATAAAATTATTGAACAGTATTTCGAGAAGGGTTATAAGAAAAAGATCACACTTGAACAACAAACTACAACGTGGTATCTAGCACACTTCCCAATGGTAAAAAACCGCCGAGCCACAAATAAATTGTGTATTGTGTTTGATGCTTTGGCGAAATCAGACTGCATGTTGCTTCATGACAAAATTCATCAGGGAGTCACGTTACACCAAGATGTAATGAATCTCATATTGCAGTTCAGAAAAAAAAAAAAAAAAACAGTGGCCTTGGTCTGCAACATCAGTAAAATGCATTTACAAATCGATATAGAGAACAAAAGTAGATCGTATCATCACTTCTTGTTGCGTGATCCAGATGAAACACATAAGCCTGATGTGTATGAGTTCCATAGAGTCGTATTTGGGGTCAACGCATCACCTTTCCTGGCCCAGTTCACTGCACAAGAAAATGCCAAGCAAGACCAGGAGAGAAAACCAATATTAATAGAAACAGGTCTGAATACCATAAGCATTTATGACTCCTTGGACTCAGTTCATAGTGTGAAAGATGGACTGAGACCTTACAGGTTATAAAATTCCCTGGGGAGTACTGCGGGTATGGAAGCCCAAAAGTGGCTTTCCAACTCTGAAACAATACTAACCGCAATCCCACCAGACAGTAGGGCTGCAAAAATACACCTGGAAGAAGGTGAACCTCCATCAATTAAGTCTGTAGGAGTGAAGGCAAATGAGGACAACCTTATGTTCTATTTGAGACCACTGACCCAAGATGGTAAAATAACAATACGGTTGCTGTTATGTAAAATAGCAACTACCTTCAACGCAATAGGAATGATGTTAGCTTTTGTCATATTGGGAAAAATATTGATGCAAAAAAAAAAAAAAAAAAAAAAAAAAGGCGTGGACTTCGGGCATTGAAAATTGGCGAACAAGAAAATGCCAAATTTGGTCATGCAGGACATAAAGTTCATAATTATTCAAACGTATTATCCTAGAATACTTATAATATTACAAATAAAGATAGGTATTTTTTAATCTTTCCATATAATGGACTTTTAAATCATTGAATGTTCTCAAACATGCTTATATATGATTCAAATGTTTGGTGAATTAAGAAACAAGCAATAAAACAGCCATTTCTAAGGATATTCCTTCGACAAGCTTCATGACGGAAAAAAACAGGATACTTTTAAATGCATTCCGATATATTAAATGATATTTATGAAATAAGATTGAAAAGAAAAAGACACTTTTGATATAAAGAGACATATATTTTAATTGGGCGTTAAAGTGAAGTAGATTTAACGAGGAAGAGAGAAATTGACAGAGTTCAAAGACTGCAAAATTTGCATACATCTTAGCAATTTTGATTACCGATATGTGCGTCAGTAGATGACCAGTCTGAGATAAAGAATGCGGCGAAGACTACATGAGCACTGCACATAATCACCAGCAAGTGGTGTATATCATAGTTATTAATATAAAATTTGTGAAATAGACATTCTTGATACCCCAGTGAAAAGGGCCCCTACATAAACTTTAGAACTCAAGAACCATGTATATGAAGATGGATTTGTATGAGAGTTGATTTTATTATAACAGCACAATATGCACTGTGGGTGCATTAATAATATGTAACAATGTTCAAATGTAGAGTGCAGTAAAATACTTTCTGTTGATTGACCAAATTCTATGCTGTGTGTTCGCCCCTAGAGTTATGAAAATATTCCGAAATAAAACCAGACAACAGGTTTAATTTGCAGAATGTCAATTGTCTAGATTATTTGTCATAATATTTAAGAACACTACGTGTTGAATACTTCATGCAATGTATGTTGTTTTGCCATAAAAATATATATTAAAAGACCATAGAGTCCATTACCCAGCAGAATTAAGGTACATGTTGTGTTTCCCTACATTATAACTAGTTCCCATTCCATATATCTCCCAGAAACATTTTTTATTGACAAAAAAAGTGTGCTGCATATTTTCATTAAAATCACTGCAATGGAGTGTCTTTGAACCTGTAGGAAGGTTTTTTGGCGCACAGAAAAATGTGTTACAATAAAGCAAAGTTGTCTTAACACACTTGGTACATATAAGGTAAACTTTTACCCAAGAACACCGAAATTTCATCAACCTTTTATAAGAGTGCACCCCATGGGGGACCCTTTATGTTTACCGTTTGTCCGTCCATCTGGACTTTCGTCCGTTTGGATGTGCACATTCTTGTTACCGTGATATCTACAGAACTCCTCCATGTATTTTGCTCAAATTTCGCAATATGCTTATCTCACCCAAGAGGAACTAATATGATTATGGTGTCACCATGAACTATTTTGAGCAAATGGCAGCCTAATGACATTCTCGTTAGGGAGGAGCGCTTTGCATTGCAGCTATGTCTAGTTAACAGTCTAACATCACTTGAAAAAAGTTCATGCAGCGCCCTCATGACCTTTCCCTTTGGTCTCAAGGTCACCGAAAAGCCTTCCTCACTAGAGTCTTACCCCGATCCATGTTTTAATCAAGTGTGATCCCCCCCCCCCCCGAAATCCTTCTACATGTATGTGCTGGAACACATTTTTTCAAACAGCCCCGTGACCTTTGACCTCAAGATCAAGTGCAAAGTGAACTCTCCTCTACTACATTCAATGTCTAAATGTAGTTAACTGTTATCAAACGCTTCAAGAAATACTACCAGAAACAGATTGACATTGCTATGCCCCTGTGACCTGGAACTTTAAGCTTGCGGACATGAAAACCATTATGTAGGAAAGATCTGTATCAGTGCAAATTGTGAGGAAATTTTATGACTATGCATTGACTTGTTCTGGAGATACTATATAAATCTCAATTTTAGTTGCGAGTAAAAGAACATTTTTGGTTAGATTAAGAAAATTTCCTTAAACTCTTTTTTTTTTTTTTTTAGTTTTACGTGACTATGCCAAATATATATATATATATATATATATATATATATATATATATATATATATATATATATATATATGTGTGTGTGTTTTTGCTCCAATTAAGGACATTTTCTTATTTTTTTTCTATTTTACCACACTTTACATAACTTGGGAAAATGTGTTTTTGCCCAAATTAAGGAATTGTCCCCTCAACTTATTTTTATAATTTTAAAGCATTGTGTAAAATCACATTTGTGTCCAAATCAATCAACTTTTCTTCATTCGTTTGCAAGTTTGAAAGCAGTGCATAAAGTCACATTCTTACTTAATTTTACACACCCCGCATCAACAATAAACAAAAAGAAAGAAAAAAAAAAAAAAAAACAGAAAGAGAAACAAAAGTTTAAAAAAAAACATTCTCAACTTACGAACATGCACATAATATTTTTTTCCAGTTTTTTAGCATAAGAAGGTAGGATTTTTCGAATTTGTACAGATGGAAAACCAGAAAATCAGTACGCTTGATTGTTAAAATTCCGTATAAAATGTTCAAGTTTGGGAAATTACATTTTGAACAAGGAAAGTGTTATAACAAATATTGTCGATGCTATGCATTTTTTGGTCTTTGCAAGTTGTGTAAACATAATCCTGGAGCAGAAGCACAGCAATTTCAGACACATTTGTGAAAGGGGATAGGTTAAAAGAGAAATACCAACAGCAACATTCGTATTTCGCAGATTTTACTGTATATAATATGTGAAAATCTCTTGCAACGTACTGTAAGATTCCAAATGATAAAAATCATGATTTTTTTCTCTCTTTTCATCATTCATCTACTGTGCGCTCCTTGTCTTGTAAGCATGCACAGAGAAACTCGGAAATCATTGATGCATGGCAGTCTCTTAAATTGTGTCACCAACCAGGAAGTTGTTGGTCCAAAATGTTTCTAAATATACAAAACACATGAAGAATGTGTATTTTTTTTATATTTTGAAAAAAAAATATAAACTGACTAAGGAGGTAACACGACATCGGAGGATTGCCGCATATTTTAAGACCTAAATTCTACGAAACTGTTCTTGGTGATTGTTGGAGATGTCCACACCGCATCAGTAAGTATCATAATATTACGATCACTATAATACAGACGTATTGTATTTGCAGACAACCAAAAATCTCGGTTGTTGAAAGTTAGAATGAATTGCAAATCAAGTTTGTGAAATACATGCGTATTTTATTCCGCTTATTTACGTTTCAAAAACTACCCTTGCAGCCAGCGTTTTGTAAATGTGTGTGTGTGGGGGGGTTTTTTTTTTTTTTTTTTTTTTTTTTTTTTTCAAATCAGGTAATAACGTTTTCAGTTACGGGAAAATAACTTGAACAACTCGTAAAGTCCATAATCTCTCTCTTTCTCTTTCTCTCTCCTCTCTCTCTCTCTCTCTCTCTCTCTCTCTCTCTCTCTCTCTCTCTCTCTCTCTCTCTCTCTCTCTCTTCTCTCTCTCTCTCGCACTTCCCAGCATTAAGCATATATGCAGGGGATATGTGGATGGGCCCTGGCCCCAAAATATATAAACGGTCAGTTCAGTTACGGGAAAATAACTTGAACAACTGGTAAAGTCCATAATCTCTCTCTTTCTCTTTCTCTCTCTCTCTCTCTCTCTCTCTCTCTCTCTCTCTCTCTCTCTCTCTCGCTGTCTCTTTCTCTCTGTCGCTCTCTCTCTCACCCTCTCTCTCTCTCTCTCTCTCTCTCTCTCCTTCTCACTCTCACTCTCTCTCTCTCTCTCTATCTATCTATCTCTCTCTCTCTCGCACTGCAGGGTATATGTGGATGGGCCGTGACCCCAAACGGTATCT
>OZ026623.1:48834332-48876832 GCA_964020975.1 Hermodice carunculata | reverse complement strand
ACTTCCACTTGTCCTTCCTAGCTATAATCTTACATTTTCAAGATTTAATTTTTATATAGTCTATTTTGATTTTTATAATTTGCTTCTAAGTTACTATTTTTTTTTTCTAATGTGAAAAAAATAACTTTCTTGTACAGGTAAAGAAGCATCAAAACAGTAGTACGGAATTTAGCCACCAGGTACAACTCTCCAAAGTAGTGATATTATCACCATGTTCCTCGCTCATCGAAAGATATGAACGCAGAGCTAAATAATCCAACATGTATTTAAAACAGCGTGTTACCAGAATTCTACACATTGGTTTTAATATTCTCACATTCATATCAATAGCAACACGCCAAATGTTTAAATACGGACCAAGAATGTGTGTAATGTAATTGAAGGAGCTTTTATGCAAGTTGCTGACAAATATCTTGGTAAAAAATCAACGAAATTTACTTGACGAAGCCAACACATTGCGTATCCTAGGCACAAACATGCAAACACATAAATGCCCTGGCCCCACTAAAGTATATACAAACATCAGCACACACTCTCTCTCTCACACACACACACACACACACACACACACACACACACACACACACACACAGCAATATGAACATAAATATATAATAAATATAAATAGTAAGAAAATGATTGATGAAGGATGTTTGGAAAATATTTCAAGAATATTAACGGTCTGTTGAGATAATGTTTAATAAAAATAACTAATATGCTAAGTGACATAAGGTGGTCGGGTGACGTCATCATAATTACTTTACCTGATTTGTTCTTGCATATGTGAAAATATATATCAAATTCAATGATGATATTGTTGTACCCTGTAAACCCTATAAAAAACCCAAACATTTGGTTGTCAAAAAATGTTCGGTCTTCTGTGCACTAAAATATTTAAATGTGTTTTGAAGAAATGACGGCCATATTTGCTTTTGCATTTTTGGACCTAAATATGTAAATTAGAGCTTGGTAAACATCATTTTTGTAATTGGCATGTCCAAATTATTTTAAAAACACTGTTTATCAAAATCTACCCAGAAATGCCTTAACAAGCTAATTTTTTGCAAAACTGCAGCAGACTAGAAGCTTCCATGTTATAAGATCTTCTCATCCAGTTCGTTTAAGAAAATGACATTTTTTTTCAACTCAGTTTTGTTTAATGTTTCCAATAAATGGACAAGTTATCGTCTTCATGTGCCCCTTCATTAAAGATAATATAGATTTGTCTTTGCTGAAAAGCTTTTAGCAATGGTAGCTTGCACTTATTGATCTTTTTTTCAATGATGTTGTAAACTTCAGAATTCTTAGGTTCTAATCGTTTCACATTTTGTATTGACTCCAAGATAAATTTGTCACTAAGCACATAGTAACCTAGTTGAACTGTTTTCTTGACAGAATTGTTGATTGACTTGCCAAGAACTTCATCGTGAAGCAGATAATATTTTTGCTTGATCTGCCCTCCAGCTCGACAGCCAGATTTTTACCTGACACGTTCACCATTTTGCTTTAGATGTGAATTTCAAAATTATTCTGAGTGTACCTCTTGTTGCCTAACTTTGGTATCACCCCATTAAGAAAACAAAAGTCATACCACTGAAAACAATACTTGTATCTGAAGTACCTATAATAAGGGGTGGGTTTTTTTTTTTTCTTTTTTAATTTTTATTCTCCAACAAGGTACAATAAAACATGTAACATAGAATCAAATTAAAACATAGTACAATCTGTCCTCGATGCATGTGACTTTGCATGATACCTTAAAGTCTACAAAGTTTGCATGACCAGGCAACGCTAGAATGAACAAGATATCTATAAACTTGGGGTGAATGCTAAAGGGTTGCCATGCTGCTTTACAATATTAACTGTACATGCAAATTCATTTGAATTGATATGGTATTTATGTGCAGAATGTTGCAGGGTTGTTAAACCCATTTACCTTGTTTACTTTGCAAACTTGTTTGAAAGGAAATACTACTTTGCATAAAATTTAATAATAGTAATACATTCAATCCTCATGTTTGAACTAATGGATTACATCAAGAAAATAAGACATACACAATATGGAAAAAAACAACAACACAGCATGACAACTGCCCTTGAATTATCAAAGTGCAAAAAACTGAAATTTCACCAACTAGTATACGACTTATGGTGACCCGTGGTGGGCAGAGCCAGCCCGAGGGCTCCGAAACGTTGAGCACTCGAGCTAGCAACCCCACCTAATGGGACATGCATTTTTACACAATAGATGTAGATAATGATACAACTATCATTGTAGTTACACAAAATAAACATCCTGTTAATCCAAAAATGCTTTCCATTTTTTATCATGTTTCTTCAATTTATCATTCTTCAATGCCACCTTATACTCTATTGTTTTAATTTCAGTTACTTTTTTCAAAAAATTCTCTAAATTTGGCCACTCTTTGTCATGGCATAAATACAGATAATATTTTGCTATAAGAAAAATAAATGCCCAAAAATTCATACCTTCAGTTTCTACTCCAATCAAAATTTCAGCTTTTGAGAACTTAATGTCACATTTCATTTGATCATTCGACCATTTAAATACATCTTGCCAAAATTGTTGAACAATTATACACTCATAAAAGTAATGTACCAGTGTTTCTTCCTCTTCATTACACAATGAACATAGTGGACTGTCTTTAATGCCACATTTAAACAATTTAGAATTGGTGAATATAATCCTATGGAGAAATCTATCCTGAAAAGCTCTCATTGGTGCTGATATTGTACATTTATAAATTTGTGCGAAAGATGTTTCCCAATATTCATCATCAATGACACTACCAGTGTCTTCCCGCCACTTATTCAAGGCATTTTTAGGAGGTATAAAAACTTTTTCAATCAAAATAGAATAGAAAAATTTTGAAGCTTTTTCAGCTTTTAACACTTTGTCAACTAAATAAGTATGCGGTCCAAGACTATCTATCTGAATCCCTCTTATTTTACTTTTCCATTGTATGGGTATAGCGGATAACAAACTTTGATAAATCAAAAAATTGGTTTGAATATTTGGATATTTATTACAAAAGCAGTATACGGTAAAAAGATACCAGTTTCATCGAGCAGATCAATCACCTTGTTTATGCCCTCTCTACTATAACTAGTAAAGAATATAGGTTTATTTTCAACTCGTATCCACGAGTTGTACCATAAGAACTGATGTACAATGTCTGTTGGATTGTCTGGTACAAAATAATTTACAATGCACCACAACTGTATTACTTCTTTCCAAAATGTACTGTCCAAGTTTTTAAAAATAACTGCGAAGTCTTTAATATTTATATTACATTTCCAAATATTTTGAAAATATGGTATTTTGGATAAGATCATAGCCTTCCACTTTCCATTATTATTACCAAGAATTCTTTTAATCCAGCTTAATTTCAAAGCTTGATTTTGAGAATAGACGTGTACCATTTTGAGACCACCATCCTCATATGAACCAATCACAGTTTTACGTTTAATTTTGTCTTTACAATGTCCACCCCACAAAAAATTAAACAAAACTGATTCAACTTTTTTGACAAAATCTAGTGTTCCTCTTTCACTAGTAGGGCTTGGTACAACTGTCATAACATAAATTAAATAAGGGGTGGGTTACATATGACTTCACATTGAGACAACTTTTTTTCGAGTAATAAATGTGGAAAGCCTCGTTCAGTAACTAACCAAGAACATTCTTAGTAAATGGTACATCATCACAGTCCATCTTGTTGTCTGCAGTCACATATTGCACTGCGTTAAGAAGCTCAGTTTTTTTTTTTTTTTTTTTTTTCTTTTAAATTTTTAGTTTGGACCACAGTTGTCCATGACAATACTTTAGCCAAGGCACCATACTGTATATACTTTTTTCAGCAGTGTGCTTTCTGGTGTCAAGTCCACTTTTCTCATATAAGGACCCGAATACCTCATGCCATTTTCGGACAAATGTGAGCTCCATCCTAATTCAGCCAAAATAGCACGCAGGTTTCTAAAGGTATTTTGGATGCGTACCAAGCATATGTTACATTGAAAGCTATGAATCTCAAGGACTGTGAACTTGGAGAGCTTATGGATAGTGTCTTGCTGTGACATTTTCCATCCTTGTCTGGTACAATGCCATTGTCTGATACAATGCTAGGGGCATTTGATTCAAGATCTGTCTTTCTGTCATCCTCAGAGCCTGAGCAATGTCAATGCTATCTGACTGCATATTATTAGCAATGACTGATGTCTCAGTCACATATGCTTTTGTATCAACATCCAATTTATTGTCACTTTTTGGCTTATCAGCTGTGTTCTCTAGCGAAGCAGTGTCTGATGTCTCAGTCACATCTGCATTTGTATCAACGTCTGGTTTATTGTCAATTTTGGGTTTATCAGTTGTCTTGTCTACCAAAGCAGAGTCTGCTTTTATATCAGCATCCAACTTATCATGGCTTATCAGCTATCTCGTCTTCCAAAGCAGTCACTGGTGTCTCAGTCACATATGCTTTTGTATCGAAGTTTGGTTTATTGTCACTCTTTGGTTTTATATTGTCATTATTTTCCGTCTTTGGTTTTAGTTTCCCTGGCATGTGAGCAACTTATTTTCTTTTTATTTTGTTGTGTCTGTCTCTCATAACTGTAAAAATGCATTTTGCTCAATCCATAATCTCCTTTTTCCAATGACCAGAAAAGGCCTGATCTGGAGTCATTTTACCCTTCTCTAATGATATATCAATGGGCTCTTATCCTCTTGTCTTTACTTGTTATGCATGTTCAGCAAGGGTAAATGCTTCAAAAGACAGGTAAGCCTTCCCATTAAAACCCGATATGTACTCATTAATGTCAAACCCCAATTCATTGGACGTCGTTTTCATTTTGATTTTTTCAAGGTTTCCTACTAGATACGAATCATGATTGACCTGTAGTTTCTTTGTTCCTCCTTCCTAAAATAAATCGTCAAGAGCAGTAAACTGATTTTCTAATTTACATGGTCAGAATTTGCCAAAGTACTGCTTGTGCGTTTTGCAGACTTCATTTCTTCTACCTTGACCCAGCCATTTTTCTTCGAAGATGGAGAGTCCACAGTGACATTTGCATATTCTTTGGCTTTTGAAACAGCGCAAGCAAATGTAGCATATTTCTAAGCGACGTTTTTCAAGTCATGTAAGACCACAGAATCATTTTCTGCTGAAACATCAGATAAAACGGGACTTGGTTTCATCTGAGCAGCCGTATTAGTCCGGTGAACTGCACCATAGACTGACATTTTTTTTTACAGAAAAAAAAAGAGCGGGCTTCTGAACATTCTTTGCCACTTCCAGAGGATATACATATATATATATATATATATATATATATATATATATATATATATATATATATATATATATATATATATATATATATATATATATATATATATATATACATATACATATATATATACATATATATATATATATATATATATATATATATATATATATATATATATATATATATATATATATATATATATATATATATATATATACTTGTATCCGTGTGTGTGTGTGCGTGTGTAGAAGTCAGGTGCGCTTAATAGTGCTATTTATATCGACGGAATAAAGTTGGGTCCGATGTTGAACACTGCAGACCTGATGATAATGTTTTTATACGATTTGGGCTTTATAGTTATCAAATTGGTATATATACGTATATATATATATATATATATATATATATATATATATATATATATATATATATATATATATATATATATATAAAAGGTAAGGTTTTACGACAAATTTGTTCAGCTGCCCTAGCTATTACGCTACCCCCCCCCCCCCCAGACTGCTTTAGCAAATGGCCATTAGAGGGACCCAGCGACCAGACCCTACTGCCGGATGCCCTGGCTGTAGGAGAAGTCTGACGTCACACTACCAGCGGTGACTTGATCAAAATGTCGAAATCGGAACTGATAAAATTCCTTCTCATTTTGCCCCAATAGATAATGTTATCCATATCAGAATTTCATGGAATCATGGAATATGATATACACCCCCTCCCCCCCCCCCCCCAAAAAAAAAGGCTGAATTAATTAGGGGAGTTTTGAAACATGCGGTTGCCTTTTCCTTTTAGTTGCATTAATGACAGTGTCAACAGCTTTGCACAAATCCAAGCAAGCACTAGCAGCATCGTCATCTGTATCAGAAGAATGAGATATGTTATTGGCTACATATTGCTTGTCTGTACCTACGAATCTAAAGGGATAAATAAATAAATAAATAAATAAATAAATAAATAAATAAATAAATAAATAAATAAATAAATAAATAAATAAATTAAAAAATAAATAAATAAACAAATGAATAAAAATAAATAAATAAATAAATAAATAAATAAATAAACAAATAAATAAACAAACAAACAAACAAACAAACAAACAAACAAACAAACAAACAAACAAACAAACAAACAAACAAACAAACAAACAAACAAACAAATAAATAAATAAATAAATAAATAAATAAACAAACAAACAAACAAACAAACAAACAAACAAATAAATAAATAAATAAATAAATAAACGAACAAACAAGCAAACAAATAAATGAATTAGATGAATATGTAGTGGGTGGATTGATTGAGTGATTGATTGATTGATTGATTGATTGATCGATTTTTTGATGAACCAATTAATTAACCATACGTGTATCATAGTTAGTGGACAAGCGTACCTAATATTTCCGACCACTGTGGGGACGTTGGTTAGCAGATATCGATTTTCCTATCCTGATGTAGCACCAGGTCTGTACACAGGTCAAATATTTCATTTAAGCCCATGTAAGAGTATTTGGCCACACAATGACAGTTAACATTAACTATTAGAGTTTCAGCAATATCCTGAGCAATTCTTTTTATATCCGCAGCTCTTCAGATCTTCGAGTGGGATACTATACAATATATAGGTTCTGCATCATTCCTCGTTTGAAAGTTGGCAGGAAGTGAATTTCATCACCTTTCGTTCCCTTCAGATACCACAATAGTGGTGTACCGGTACTTTCAACATTTTTGGAAAAAAATATATAATGTATCAAAATAATTATGTAAGGCATCGCAAACAATTTCTACAAGCTATTTCGCCATCAATGAAATAGTGATGATCTTTTATCTTGTCTATCATTATATGTAAAAGTAATTGCCTGTAAAGAACATTCACAATAACAGCTAGTCACTAATAATCGTATTATTATTATTTAAGTAGTAGTAGTAGTAGTAGTAGTAGTAGTAGTAGTACCATTATTATTATTATTATTATTATTATTATTATTATTATTATTACTATTATCATTATTTGTTTTTTTCTGTTTTTTACATCAAAAGGGCAAGATTAACGATATAAAATATTAAGTTGCCCAGATAATTTGTAAACAAGCTCCGTTTTATTCTTATTGAGTCAAATATCCTTCTCTTAGCCGCAAGGACCATTTTTGCAGTAAATATATCCAAACGGAAATAAATTATCTCATATTTGCCGAACTTAGCATAAACAGTTGTATACGCTTCTTCAGGTCCATGTAAATTGCATGCATTCTGCCGAGTAGGAATGGCATTAGTTTTAGCCAATTTGGTAAAACGTTATAAGTTCACCTTTATTGCCCTGTGTTGACCGGTTTTCACTTATATGGAAAAAGTTATTCGCTTTCTCACAAAAAGTCCTAGTACCATCTGTCGTCGCAACAATTGTAGATAACAGGCGCTAACATTTATGTCTCAAAATATCACGTACACGAAGTGAAGGGTAGACTGAGAACTGATTTTATTCAATGCCTGGAACCAAAAGCATAATATTAGTTATGGAAAGCCGTACCGTAACGTAAATATCGTAAAGATAGCGAAACCAGTTGCCGGCAGTCATGGAAACATTACAAGCAAAAAATCACAACATAACAACCTTGCATGAATGGTTTTATGCTGCACTGGCAGGAATTTCCCCTACCGCACCGTCAATGCAGGTAAACTTTCCTTTCCCTTCCAGATTAGAAAACGTGTTATAGATGTGTAATAAATATCATTGGCAAGACTCAATTATTTGGGCTATAATCTCGTTAAATGTCGCCCTGTATCTGTGTAAACAAAAAGCATTTATGCAAGCACAATCGAAAGAATAAATACTGTTGCCTGGGGATCTGTAAAAAACTACGAGTAGCTAACACCCTCAATGGGACCCCCATTTGTAAGAGATCGTCGGTGCCAAAATAGAGAGGAATAAGTACAGAACATAGGTGGATCAGATGAAATGGGCACAATAACTTTATTGCTAAGACTTTAAGGCTCTGTGTATTGCTTGGTTTGTCAGATGCACCAAACTCATCATTGAAACCGCCACACAAGCTTTGTGTAGCTCATGGCTTCCGACGGTCAGATCTATTGCTGTACCCTAGCATGTGAAAAGTTTTTATCCTTCAGAGCATCCATTAAATCAAGGTTTCCCATGAATGTGATAGAAGTCATGTTTCATATACCTGAATTTATCTAAGCATTTATCCCATTTTCCATTAATGGAACGGCTTCTATTGAGTGTGAGGTGCTTGTTGCATCACTTTCTTTAAGCAGACGTATCCACAGTGTATATACCTCCCGCAAAGGAGAATACAGGGTGTAACAAGGCTACATCACCTGAAGGCTGCCCTCCTTTATGTATAAAGGCACATCGTGGAGCCGCGCAGACGACATTACAATGGCACATTTGTGAGCTGCCTTGCTCGAATTTGCCGGGAAATTAGCTGCCAAAGCGGCATCTTCTCTCGGGAAAGAAATGATGCTAGGCGGAAACAAAACTATTCCCAGCCACGCACTGAAGGCAAATGGTAAAGAAGACCCACTTTAAAGCGAAGCAAACCTTCTGTGCATCTAAGCATGCATGGAAGCATTAAGTCTAGGCCTGTACGCCTACATTTGGTTGTGCACCGTCTTCTCGTACCATTTTGCCCGCCTGAATGAGTTTCCATGAATTCTCGTACATTGTAAGATGAACGACACAAGTGTTATCTCTCGTCCATTAAAACATTCACTAAAATGATTATCGGCAGGGTCTAATAAAAACGATAGTATGGGAAGTCGTTTCGAAATGTATTTCTATTTGGACATGTCACTAAATCATTCAGCGAAATCACCAAATATCCCTGAACCAGTTGGCAATATCTGTAAATTGTCTAATTTAGTGATATCTCTGAATGGTCTCATTTAGTGATATCCCTAAATGAGTGAGATATATCCATAAATGATTCACTGATACCCCTCAAGGATTGACAGACATCGCCAAATTTATATGCCAAATAAGACATATTAAGCGACAGCGCCATTTGATTATGCAGTGTCGCTAAAAAGTGAATCTTTGCATTCTGGGCAATTGGATTGTGGCTGTCATGCGATAGGTGCGGACGAACGTGCGTTTGGACCTGCAAAGAAAATCAGATTGATATAGTATACCAGGTATACGGAGTGATATCCCTCAGTGTACGCAGCATCACTGTGACACAGCACAGTGCAGTTTAATAGATGGGCACACTACGGATGCCACGTGACCATTTCCGTTTATCACATTATTGTGGAAATATACACAGTAGCATGCAGCAATACAAGGCATATAACGGAGCATATGCACTGGAAGAGATGAAATGACCATACTGCCTTGAAATGGCTTTTTCCACTTTAACATATCCCTGTGAAAACATACTACACAGCGCAGTAGAAAGGAATACATGAACACAGTTTTTTTCCTGAAGCCAGGAGCTTCTTTACTTTTTAACAGATTCTTTTGGAAACGTACTACTCAGCATAACAGATTATATCAGATTAACGCAGTTAATATGGACTCTGGCTGGTTGTTTTTAGTTTATCAGGTTCTTGTAGAAAATATTATACCAATCTATCTTTTAGAAAAGATGAAAAAGGTATGTACGGACGCCTGGTGTTATATCTAGTCAAAGAGATTCTTGTGGAAACACACAGTACAACACAAAACCTGCACACGCGCAAGCCAAGACTTTTGTAGGTTAAGTTATGTCTTGACACAATCGAAGTACTAAACGACCCACAGACCGTACAAGGTGAGGATTTTTCATATTTGTTGGCATTTTAACTCAATAGTAAATGCGACCCTTATCACATTCGACACACTACAATGTAACGAGTAACACCTCAGACGCAAGAAATGATGCGAATTATTTAAACAGCTTAATCTTGCATATTACCGTGTGCTTGCACCTGCGGGTGCTGAAAAGAAAACAAAACGCGGCACATTATTGCAATTTTATGTGACCTTGCACTTTTTTAAATTTGCATTTATATGCACAAAAACAGATTTGAAATAACGCAATTCACCCAGCGTTTGCACTGAAAAAGAATCCGTTCGTGCTGTTTTCTTGAAACATATGAAATGTCGTGGATCGTTCCTTACTCACGTGGTTTGTGCGTCGTCCTACCTCTTCCATTGCATTATTTCAGATGGTGAGAAAAAAGAGTCTCTTCTTTGCGAAATGAAACCATCAGATTATGAAAAAAAATGACTCAAACAATCACACATCCCCAGATAAAGATAGCAGCATAACCAATATAGCCAGTGAGGAAAACCTTGCGTTTTGTGAAAAAAAAGAACGATTTTACCAATCAGCAAGTGATAATTTGTATACAGATTTACATTATGTCCATTAGCATAAAGAAGATGGCCATTAATCTAAACATAGAAATGTCTTATCTAAGCCCCCCCCCCCCCCAAATAAAAGAGAAAAAAAATACTGCCTCCAACCACTTAACAAGCAAACAAATCTAAATGCCAATCTGCAAATTAAATTTTGATTTCTTAGAAGGTTCCCTCTTTGTGTCGGTTCTGGAACCTGAGGATAATTTCGCTTCACTTTTGTTAACGATGGTGCAGTGAATTTAATATTGCTAGGCAACCCTTTCAGCATTCTCAACCACTTCCCTATATATTGCTTTAGTCCACGTAGCCACCTTAACCAAGTTTTTTTTTTTTTTTTTCATACGAAAAAGTGCAGGCCGCACACAACATGCGCCAAAGCCAGGAAGAGGAGCTAGAATGAGAAGTTTAATATCTGAAACGATATGAAAGATACCATCTTGCAATTGAGAGAACTTGGATAAGACATTGATATGTTTTGATAAGTGGCCACCCACTGTACCTGAATGGACGAAATGTAATAGGTATATGAATTTGCACTTCTGTTACAGTAAAATCATTATCTTGACATGGCGCAAGTCTTCCTCACTGGCGGTATCGGTTATGACCCTATTATTATTATTATTATTATTATTATTATTATTATTATTATTATTATTATTATTATTATTATTATTATTATTATTATTATTATTATTATTATTATTATTATTATTATTATTATTATTATTATTATTATTATTATTATTATTATTATTATTATTATTATTATAACACATTTATTTTTTCCTGGATTATTAAATGGTGAAGAGTACTAACAATGTGGACCTCCAGACACGTAGAAACACACAGAGAAATATTTACAATATACATAGGGCAAACCAAGAATCAAATGTACCTATAAGTAGGCTATAAGCTACCCAAGCATGTCAAAGTTAATACATGTAACATGAATGAGGATAATCAGTATCCAATGGTTGATCCCTTCAGATGATATATACGAACAATCACAATCAAAGTTAATGTCGCAATGCAGTGCGACATAACCTCCAGTGAAAGATATACTATTATGAAAGTTACATCTCCTCTCTATTGCACAGAACTTGGCAATGAGAGAGGAATCATTAGAGAAAAGTAGGACTAAGTCGAAATCTATAGCCAAGACTAGCAAATGTACTAAGTCAAACTCGGAACAAAAATGTCTGGGACTCAGTGATTAACTTGTGAACAACATCAAATATTTCGATATTAAGACCACCAGAGAGAATTGCATTTCCATTGACAAAGTATTCAATCAAATAAATCACTTCCTAAAGGGACTATCAATGTAGGACTAACCCTCGGAGCCAGTATAGCACAGACGATTTTCAGTAAGGATGTCCTGAAAGTGGAATAGGGAGGACATTTTAAGAAAAGCGAAACATAGTTTAACAGGATGTTAGCATTTACATATAGATAATGGGAGAGTATTTAACCCGGGAGATGGGAATTTAATTGGAACAAGCCTAACCGTAACCGAGTATGTATGATGCTTGGAAATTTATTGCCGTGCGAGTAATGAGCTGGACTATGATCTACGGAAAACAACGTACTTTTTGCGTTTGACTTAAACAGGGAAAGGGACAGGTAAGACACCAAAAATAAATCCCACTTTAGTCAATCCTAGCTCAAAATGTATTTGCGTTAGAAAAACATATCATATATGTGTGTACTCGTCATACTCGAATGAATTTATATGTTCCGTATTTGGGTGTCTGTGATGTTAATTGTTAAATAAACAATTGAAAGTTGACCGCAAAGCATCCACCCCATAAATGTCGATATAAGTCACTAATTATTTGTGATAAAATCATAATTGCACTTTGATCTTAATCCTGACATATTGGCAACAAAAAACGATCCTGCGATATTTTATGTTTGGTTTCGTTTTTCTGTTATCCATCCTCAAATTTTGAAGTTTTAATTTTCCCTTTGATTTTCAAGATGTTCATCTTCTTCATTTCATAGAAAAAGAACGAAGCAAAATTTAGAAAATCGCTGAATCGTTTTGCAGTTCAGAGATTAAAGAATGAAAAGCCGTTAACCGGATTAAATTTCGCCGAGCCGTTTTCTTGGAATAACCATTATTAGGTGGGGCTCTCGTCCTATTATCCTTTCTGAGAAAACAAGCTTCAAAGGCCTTTGATGTTGATCATTTGCCTCTCAAACAATACCATTTGCTCAAGTTGAGTTGATATTTGTACAAAACGTAGCAAACATCGTCCCTGAACATTTCGGGAGATTGTCAATCAATTCTTGGCCAATCACATGAATAATAGAGCCTTTGAAGTACGGAAAACATTATTTAGCGATCTGTCAAACGGCGACAGCGACAGTCTGGTTTCAAAGTGTGACGTCATGGAGGCGGCCCTTCCGGCCCCGTGACCTCTAGCCTGGCAACGAAAGTTGTGTTGCCTTGCCTTCCTTCGGTGGGGCGGCCTGCGGCCGCTCGTGGTCAGTGCACGGATGGCGGGTTTGGTCTTCCGCCCCCTACCTCTTCACCCCGTTTTCAGGGATTGTGTTTTATTGTATTTACTCGTCTCGTATCTGTATGCTTTATGTAGTTAGCTTGTTAAACTTGTCTTTACACTTTGCTTAGTTAGCTTGTCATTATTTTGTAGTTGTTTTCTCAATGAATTTCATTTCTTTCTCCAACCTGAGCTTTATAAAGCTAGTTTGTGTGTTTTCTCTTGTGTTCACGTTTATACCTATTTCAATGTGTTTTTTTGTACTTTTATTTCCTCATCCCTGGGTTCCGATAAAGTATTATTATGTGCGTGGGTATCGTTGATTAGGGTGTAAGTTTTTTTCCCCGGCCTGTCTTTGGTGTGAAGGACCACTGCGGTAATCCATCGCGGCACGGCATTTGAAGTTTGAAGGGACATCGTCTGACGATTCCCGCTCCCCTTGAACATTTAAAGTCTCCCTTCATTAGAACGCAAAACAACCAAGATAACTATAAAGTAAACCACTAAGGCTATGATATGTTACCATGTTTGCATCTTTTCCCTGCCCACAAGCATACTTTCGGCATGCTGCCTTATTTCGCATTGCCGCCCTGATACCACTGTCTTTGTGCCACGGGCCGTTGCTACCTGCAGCCACGTGACAGGCTGTTAATTATGATTGACGGGTGGAATTGTTCCGTTTGGCGGCTGAAAACCAAAAGAATGACACATGGAGGTTCGGATGTCCACATGCCTGTGTGTTTTTTGGCGTTTTTCTCATATTTCTACTTTAGTTAAAAGCTCGAAATTTTGACAACTAATAGAGAGGACATTCATCTTGTAAAATCCGTTAAAATTTCAAAATCGGCCATGCAAAGGTTTTTGGTGTCTGAAGTGTCCTTAATGATCTTACGTCATCAGGAAGGTCATTTCAAAGCTGAATGGTAGAAGGAACAAAAGGGTCACCAAATCGCTTGGAACTGTGATGAAATTGTTTTAGGCTACGATGATTTCTTCAATTTACTGAAGTAATATGACCAGGATTGTTTTGTACCAGATCCGAAAGATGAGCCCGGGTAAGTCCAATGACTATTTTATACAAGAGGATTAACTTCAAATATTTACGTCCAGTAGCTAGTGTTGCCCAGTCTAACTCACCAAGTAAAAAACGACGTGGTGCGCGTTCAGTAGCACCCAGACAAATACGAGCCGCTTCATGCTGCACCGACTCGACAGACTCTGCCGGAATTTTGTGTTCAGTTTTCAAAGACAACACACCCATATTCCAAAATGGGCCTTATCGTACTTGTATACAACCTTTTTAGAGTACTACTACATCATCTGTATTTACGCCTATAAAGTAGAGTCAAACGCTTTCTTGCTTTTTCCACAATAATTGATTAATATGTGCATCCCATCTAAGGCTGTTAGAAAGGGTAGCGCCCAGATGTGTATGGTTGATGCCTTCAGGTATGGTAGAATCAACAAGTCGTAGAGGGGGCGGTCAGATTTATTGCGCTTACAAGAAACACAGGATCTACCAATTTAGTTGCATTGAATGTAATTTTCTATAGTTTGCCAAAACAAGAATTCTGCCAAGATCGGTATTGATTCGTCCTGCAGAAATTACAGCATCGTAAATTATCCCCAGAGTGCTGGTATTATGAGAAAAAGCTTTCTATCACATAGTATGTCATAGGTTCTACCATTAACATACACTAAAAACAAGAGGGGCCCCACAATAGAGCCATGGGGTACACCCGCCTCAATAGAAAGCTTAGACGATGATTGAACACCAACTGTTTCCATTTGACATCGATTTGATAGATAGCTCAAAAAAAAAAAAACCTCTTTCACAGAATTCCCAGCCCCTAGCTGTCTCGGCTTGATAAGAAGGCCTTCGTGCCATGTCCAATCGAAAGCCTTACTGCTATCTAGAAAGACAACCCTTGCATCTTTGGCGAGTTCAAGGCCGTTCTAAATGTAATGAGTAATTTGAGAAGATGGATAATTGTTGAGTCGTAAGGTCTACAGCCGGAGTTTTTAGGTGCTTCCAAAAGCTCGTGATGGTAAAAGTACTCACATATAGCATTATATAACAAACGTTCGAATACATTTGACACGTTACAAAACAGAGAAATAGCACGATTTTTTTTTTCGCGCTTCTAGATCTTTTTAAATACAGGGCATTAGATATCTTACATTAATCAGGAAGATAAGCGTGACGTGACCAGAAAAAAATAAGCGTTTAGTCAGCGAAGGACCTACATCAGATGGGGTAATCTTCAAAATGACGTTGCCTTTACCATCAGGACCAGATGCAGAGCTGGGCTTTAGAGACAATAGTAATTTCGTTTCACTATTTTTGTCAACCTGAAACTGATTTAGTCGCGCGTCGGTACTGAAAGGTAAGTCTGGCAGGGGCAGGTATCTTCACGCGGAAGTTCTCATTGATTATGAATTCAAAGTACTTATCAAAAACGTCACATTTTTTTTTTCATATTGCTAGAAATAAAAGAACCGTCATTGAGAAGAGATGGTATAGAATGATGTAACTTGGAGCCTAGTAACTTTTAACTTAGGTTCCATCATTTTGGGATAAGTGTCAGCAGAATCAAGCTCATCACGCATTTTTGAAAAGTATGAACACATGTACCTACCAATGGCTTTGAGAGCAATGTTACGTTTCTTTGTATAAAACATATACAATCCTTCAAGAGAGATAATTTCACTAAAAGTTAAAGGGTGGATTTTATTGCTATGACGCTTGAGACGTTTCCGTACTCGGTTTCTCTGTCGAATTAGCTGTTTAGTTCTGCAAATAATCTATGGCTTATCGTTCGGCCGCATGAGAATATCACGGGAAGGGATAAAATCATGGTATAGATCAGTGAACACATTTGGCCAAAAGGACACCATATCATGGCAAACTTTCAGTCGTTCTTTTTATAGCTATCCGGGGGCCCTGGATTCGGGTGAATGTCAAAGACGAACAATTTCAAAGTAATTGCAATGATATGTATAACACTACAACATACATTCAACAAAAAAAGCAACAAACAGGAAAAAGAAAAATGAATGCAGCGTTTACATTATCCGTGTTATAGGTACCAAATATGATAAATTTGATCAGGTATATATATGCTGTATACATAGTTCCATGATAGGTATAACAACTTGCAAAAAAATTCCATCCAGCAGCGAAATAAGATACAATTTTCAGAGAGCTTCAATAAACAATAATACCGTTAACATCGTATGATACAATTATAACAATGGCCACCAATAGTAAATAATAAGGAGTATCAATGAGTGTAATACACAATACATTGGTAATGTTTGTAGAGGTGTACAGAGTAAAAGGAAGATAATGTATGGTATCTGAACCGTAGATCCACAATACCAAAAGGTACCAGTGTATAGATGAACACCATTTGGGTTTCTGTAAATTTGGAGTCCACATGATACAAAGAAGAGGTGACTAAAATACTTATAAACGACAGAGAACTGCAGAACAAGATGAAAATGGTATCGCAAAATCGCACATAATAAAAGATAACAAACTGGACAGAGGTTCTATAAACGCAAAACAAATTAACAAAGCAAAACACATAATCAGACACAAAACGAAAACACAATAAAAGATAAACAAAGTGGACAAAGGTTCCTTAAACGAATATCTAAAAAACAACATAAACAAAGCAAAACACATAATCACAAATTAAGGTAGAAGGCCAAGACGCTGGAACTTGGAAATGATACGCTACAATCACCACTACCAACATCTCGTATATTATAAGATTGATCTTTCTCAATACGAGTAACAACATATATTCATTAGTAAACAGTGAGTCACGAATGTCTTTGATAGACTACCCATAATATTTGCATTCTTTACCACTTTTTTGTCAATTATAAAGCAAAAAGCATAAAAGTGACCAAGATCGTGCTTCTTTTAAGTAATAAACGCTGTATACTCTTCAGGTTTATGGCACTTTCCGCTTTGATAGGTTTTGCAAAGCAGTAACTTAGACTAACTTTGGACAGATAGCTTGGTAGCCGAAGACACAAACCTCCCTTGATTCAAATCCTTGGACTCAAACCCCATAAAATTGTCCGCCCAGCTGCGTTTACCCTTCTAAATTTCAGTAAGGACAGTTGCATGATACTCTAATGCCCAATTTCAGAAGTCTTTGTCAGGTGACCTGGGGTTATACAGATAACTTGTTGCCAGATACCCATGGTTTATAGAAATAAACATGGCTTTTGACCCAGGGTCAAATGACAGTGGTTTCATTTTCCCAAGTTCGGGTCGAGCCCTGGTTTTGTGATTCTAGCTTGTGGACGTTGGAGGTGAATGTTTTGTGCCTGTAGGCTTTAAAGCGGTGCATTTCTTTTCAATTTTTGTGTAACTATCCATGATGAAGTCTGTGGGTTTGTTGTTTCGTTCAGGACTTTATGTGTGAACTGGCGACGGCAAAGTACCACTGCCCCAGGAATAGTACCGAAGCATGGGAAATGACGAAAAGCTGAAATCCATTTTTTTCTCCGATTTGGCAAAAAATAACATTTTAATCGAATTGGTGGCAGAGGAGATTGGAATTGTTGAAAGCAAATTAAAAAAAAAGGATTGTACTATGCATCATCTGTATTTACGCCTATAAAGTAGAGTCAAACGCTTTCTTGCTTTTTCCACAATAATTGATTAATATGTGCATCCCATCTAAGGCTGTTAGAAAGGGTAACGCCCAGATGTGTATGGTTGATACCTTCAGGTATGTTAGAAACAACAAGTCGTAGAGGGTTCGAAAAAAATAAGCAGCATTGGATAGCCTACATGGCGTTATTCAGCGAGAAAAGGAACAGCTGAAGAACAGTGGGCGAAATATGAAAACTGAACAAAAAAGATGTTGCGGTGCAGGCAAAAGTACCTGATCCTTACCCGGTGGAAATTTGCTGCCAAATTCAACATCGTCATGCATGAATCGGACGCTCCACCATTTCAAAGTGATCAAATCATTCCAGATAGTCTGCCATAATACAAAATTTGCACACTTGTTTTTGAACACAGATATGAGACTCCTTCTTTTCTCTGCCCTGGTCACATTTAACTAAGGCACCACCCTGGGTTACAATTCATAGGCAAATTGACTTCATAATAACCTTCACTTCTGAAAATGACTCTAGTGTTGATTTCGGACTTAAACTAGGACCTGAAAGGGGTTCAAATTGACCACAGGTTAATTTCAACTTCTGAAACTAGGCATCAAACAAACTTCAATCATGGACCTACTGTCAGATGGTAGGTCCATGCTTCATCATGTATAGAAGCGGTGTACATAATGTAGTTCAAATGATTCGTTTCATGACGAAGGGAAACTCGCGTAGATTCTTTCTTGGAACGTCACTCTCAATTTAATGGCTCCAGGAAACCCGCAACGGACAGAGGAATATTTAGATCCCCATATTTGAGATCTCTTGGAGCATACTATAAACTTAATTTGGCATGCGGCCAAACTTCAGCTTTCCCAACAATGTAACCTATTTTTTGTTTGCCTTCAGGCTCAATTTTCTTATCTTTCTTACATTGTTCTTTAAACGATGTGAATCATCACTCAAACCACTTGTAAAAAGTTAATGTGAATACTTGCATTAATCACTACCGCCTGAATTAGGCACATCATTATCATCGTCCAAAGAACTGTCATCTACATGCTGAAAACCCTCACACCTTGGACCCAACTCACAAGGCCCCTTACGACCCCAGGAACCCGTCACTTCTAACTTGTCCGTTTGCGCCTCAGCTTTAAATTTTAAGTCTTTGAAAGCACATAACTCCCGCAAAGAGACCCCTTATTCCGGTGTATAAGTTCATCTTCCCGGCTCTTCATTGGCTTCTCTTTCCGACCTGAAAAAAAAAATTGTACTTACACTACCAGCCTCATCACCATAACGCAGGCTTGAGAGTCCAGGAACAACACTGGCTCTGCGAGATTTGGAATTCGGACACTGAGCATCTTGTTGCTCCAAAGAAAATCTCAAAATATCCAATTTCTACGGCCTTTTTTAGCTTGAGCAAAACCTCATTTTTTCCCTTAGTTGATTAATCAAATGATCGATCTGTGCATCTATATTCTCGATCAAATCAGTCTGATCTTTTTTTGGTTCGTCAAGTCTGATATGACCAGTCCCAGATGGGCTCACATCAACATTGTTGAAAGTAGTTACATCTGAAGCATTTTCATCAAGATCCTCCTCTACTTGAACATTAAAACCCAGTGGGCTTTAACGGAGCTCTGAGTTACTCACATCGAACCCACCAGCTAAAGGAATATAATCCAATGTTGGGTTTATTTTCTCAGCTGTAGTGGTCACACACAGGAAGACACCAGGGCGACAAATTCCAGATAATGCAGGCACCAAAAATGACGAAGCATACCAACAGCAGTCCGAGCAGTATGGCACCACCAACACCACACTTGTTAGGGGATTGCTATAAGAATCCTGAAATACAGCAATTTGTGTGATCCAAATAAAAAAAAGGCAAAACACATATTCAATCCTGCCGAGGTACAACAATAGACTATACATAACGTTACATTGATGTACCATTCTGCTGGGCCTAGACAAATCAAGACCTGCCATAGAGAGACAGTATCTTATACAAGACTTTTCAACAAAAATCAGCACATTAAGTTTAATGCAGAAAATTACCTTTATTATCGCACAACAGCATACATCGAGAGATAAACAAAGTATAAATTAAATGTACCAGCAAGACAATAAAACATTTTAAAAAATCGAAATTTATAAATCACAGGTAAAGGTAGGAGGCCAAGACACTGCAATTTGCCATAGATTACTAATACACAAACTACCAACACTATATGTATAACTATAAACACATGCAAACAGAGCAGTAAGTGTGTCAGTTGTACTTTTTTTTTTACCATGTTTATATCCTGGTACCTGGCCCAAGTGTTTGCACTGAGTGCAATGTATTTTTGAACTTGCTATAATTTGGTTGTGACAGCCAACTGAAGGAATATTCTTTACAGAAAGCATGCATAGGCAACGTGCATATCTCATTAGCATATCTCATTAACACAGGACTGTCGCAGGCAACTGGAGAGCCACCGAAATATTAATATTGCGAAGTTAAGCATTTTAGGGGCCATTCAAAGCCGAATAAAAAGTGGTAGTAGTAGTAGTAGTAGTAGTAGTAGTAGTAGTAGTAGTAGTAGTAGTAGTAGTAGTAGTAGTAGTAGTGGTAGTAGTACTTGTTGTTGTTGTTGTTGTTGCTGTTGTTGTGTTGGTAGCGGTGGTTCGAAGTAGTAGTAGTAGTAGTAGTAGTAGAAGAAGAAGAAGAAGAAGAAGAAGAAGAAGAAGAAGAAGAAGAAGAAGAAGAAGAAGTAATAGTAAACCTTATTGATTGGGGGCTAAACCTGGTAAGCTGACGCTTTTATTCCCCAGGACCCTCCTTCGCGCGCCACTCAATCAACCCTTCACACAAGTGTGTGCAGGAACCTGTCGTAAGTGCCTTTCTTAGGGCGACCACTACTGCGTCAGGGCACTTGCAGCCTCCGTCACTGCCGCTGACATAATCACGCACAAGTAACCCAAACATGTCCCACTCTTGGCTATTTTTAGACGTACAAGTTAACTCCAGGTTAAGAGAGTCAACTTGAGGTTGTCAAACTACAGGTTACCCTCAAGTTAACTACAGGTTGGGTCAATCCAACTTGGTTTGCGCAAGGTCGGTCAAGTGCACACTTGAAACCAGCCTTCTTAATCTCTTCCTTCCAAAAAACAATGCGTTTTTCCCTTATTTATTGTGTATGTTTTCTGGACGAGACCCGCTGCCCCAGTTCTCATGTTTCTCATTGAAAAGTTTAATTTGCATGCTTAGGTGTGGTAAGTTATGTCATTTGTCTTGCAGAAGCGTTCACCATGGGGCCAAAGTTAAAAGTTAATTTTATCCCCCCCCCCCCCCGAAAAAAAACATCTTGGAGCTGGTGGAGTCGTTTCAAGACATACCAGAGTAAACGCAAATGACAGACGAATTATTAAGATAAGAGACGAAACCTGGAACACATTAACAAAGCGGTTTAATGCCAGGCATGGGGCAAACGAGCAAAGCAAGAAACAGCTGAAAGACGTCTGGCACAACTTAAAAAAATGCCAAAAAAAGAAGTCACAAAGGATAAATCCTCATCATCATATGCTTTAATGGGGTTGTTTTTAGGGCTCTGTCGGGTACCTGGGTACCCGTGAAAAAAAGTTGGTATGCTGATCAACAACTTTTCAGCGTGGAATCGATGGGTATCATTCATATATATATATATATATATATATATATATATATATATATATATATATATATATATATATATATATATATATATATATATATATATATATATATGTATATATATATATCGGATTAATACATATTTTAGAATGAAAATGAAATTTAAGTGAATTAATACATATAAACTAATGGAAGGATGGATGGATGGAAGGATGAATGGATAGATAGATAGATAGATAGATAGATAGATAGATAGATAGACCGACAGACAGACAGACAGACATATAGATAGATAGATAGATAGATAGATAGATAGATAGATAGATAGATAGATAGATAGATAGATAGATAGATAGATAGATAGATAGATAGATAGATAGATAGATAGATAGATAGATAGATAGATAGATAGATAGATAGATAGATAGATAGATAGATAGATAGATAGATAGATAGATAGATAGATAGATAGATAGATAGATAGATAGATAGATAGACAGATAGATAGATAGATAATAGCCCTTCACGGGCAATGCATCACAACAGGTATGTTTTTGTTTCCAAATTTTTAAGGCAGGCTCTCCCGTTTCATTTGTAGAATATCACTGATCTGACATTATGTCTAATAGTAGCCCACAGGACCAAAGCTCCCAGTTCCACGTATGACATTATTTACGAGGGACGGAGAACAGGTCAGTTGCGAGATATATAAAAATACAGTTGCGGTTCGTCTACGAGTAATATGCTAAAGCATGTTACTGTGTAGAGAGATTATGCAATCCAATGTGGCGAGTAAATCTTGCGGATACCCCGATATTTTATTACCCATCTGGCGGGATCCCGGTGTTAGGAAAGCACTATCCGAAAGAGCGCTAGCTTCTTTTATCTTGAAGGTGTGAACTTATTGTAACTCTTTCTACCAGGTCAATAAAATGAAAGCGAGCCAGATGGTGATCCATGATTCTTCCTTCACATCCTGTGAAAATCACCAAGTGATGTGTCTTACAGTCAAACTGACCCTATATATAGACCACAAACAATGACATATGATACGTTGAAGTTTTCACCTGCATGTATTTTGAGCAAAACTCAGACACAAAGTGTTTTGGCATTTGAATAGGAAGGTCACAAAATGATAACCCAGAGTTAACCACACCTGCGGGCAAAGTTAAAAAATAAACCATGATGTAACTGGAGGTTAACTTGGAATAGCATGTATGCAACCGACCTTTCTGTTCACTGTTAGCCTCAGGTTCTGACAACCAGGTTTTGACTCAAACGTCTACAACTGGCCATAAGGCTTTTTAAAACTAAGCTGTCATTGTAAAAGCATACTGGTAGGCGAGACAAGCCTGTATTCGTTGGTCCTATCTTGAAAAAAGTGGATAAAAACAAATAGCATAGCATAAAATGGAGTTAAGGACAGGTTAGGCATCAAAAATAAATCCCACTTTAATCAATCCTAGCTCAAAATGTATTTGCGTTAGGATAGCATATCATATATGTGTGTAATCGTCATTCTGCAAATAATTTATATGTCCCATACCTGGGTGTCTGTGATGTTGCTTGCTGAGTAACCAATTGAAAGTTGACTGCAAAGCATCCACCCCATAAATGTCAATATAAGTCATTAATTATTTGTGATAAAATCATAATTACACTTGCATCTTAATCCTGACATATTAGCAGCAAAAATCGATCCTGCGATTTTTTATGTTCCGTTGAGTTTTTCTGTTATCCATCCTCAAAGTTTTACGTTTCAATTTTCCCTTTGATTTCCAGGATGTTTATTTTCTCCATTTCATAGGAAAGGAACAAAGCAAAATTCAGAAAATCGCTGAATCGTTTTGCTGTTCAGATATTACAAAATCATAAGGCACTACCCAAATTAAATTTTTGCCCAGCCTAATATTCTTAGGTGGGGTTCTCGTCCTATTATCCTTTCTCAGAAAACAAGCTTCTAGGGCTTTTGGTGTTGATTATTTGACTCTGAAACAAAACTGTTTGCTCAAGTTTAGCTGATATTTGTACAGAACGTTGTAAACATTGTATCTTAACATTTTGCGAGATTGTCAATTGTAACAAAGTGCCTGCTACAGCAGGATAATCAAGATTTTTTTTTATTTTCATTAATATTTTGTTATTCATCTTATTGATTCATTTTAATTTAGTTCGATCATTTATTGATTATTGTCTATTGATTAATATGTTAATTGTCACTACTATGTATCCTTCTACACTAAGCCATTCTGACGGGACCCCACCCTAAAATTTTCTTACTTTAGAAACACCCAAAGTTGCCAGAACAAGTGGTAATAGTATCTTCTAGAATAATAACTGTTCCATATTCTTTTCTGCGTCATTTTCATCTATCCTTATAAACCTCTTTTTTGGACATCCTTAATTTGTGTATCTGAATATTTATAACATCACGTGACCCATCTTGATATTATCTGTCATCTCTCGGGGTTCTTTTGTCAGAGTTGGGTAGTGAGAGACAGCGAGTTGTATAAGCGGTGCAGCTCAGCCTGTATTTTTACTGCAATACATTTGGATATAATAGAACTCATTATCAACACAACGAGGAGTCTCTTTGTTTATTGGTTTTCGCCACTATTCATCATATCATAACGCCACATCATTATATCGGTGCCATAACCATGATCGAACAAACACTGGGAGATTAGTAAGTGTCACTTTGTTTGCCTTTTGGGGGTCCAGAGTTGCACACTCTGTATCAGTGCTGTACATTTTTAAAGTAATAGTCTATAGGTGTAATGTTTGTGGGTCACTAATTCTGTATCCAACTTGTATTCACCACTGTCTTGATTTTTAACCTGATATTTTTGAGCCTTTGTATTTAACTTTTATTGATATATTGCAGTTGGCACATGAGCTAGAAGCCATAGGACTAAATATTGTACACATTAAACAAATAGAAGAGTAAGTGTAAAATTTAACACAACACAAATTGATAACAAAGTTCAAAAATGGAAAAGCAAATCAATGATCCTTTACCAGCCGAGCAGGCACACAGACCTGAACCACAGGTAGACCCTAGCTTTGTACCACTTCAGGTGCTAACTGACAATTTTAAGGGCCTAATATACGAAATGAGGATGCAGGGATTTTCCTCAACGGTGTCAAATTTTAACGAGGAGGATATAGCACAAAGCCCAGACAGTGGCTTAGGGACATAAAAAAAGTGGCCTTAGCATTGGGACATGACCCTGACTGTTTGAAAGTACTGGCGATACAAACATTTTAGGGGCCTGCCACAGACTTGCTCCCTGTGTACTGCGAGAGGAGCAATGTATGACTCGGCAAGATTTTAATTAAAAAATTATTAGTCACTTCAGTGAACAAAGCAATACCCAGTTGGCCTTGCAAACATTGACAAAAGCTTTGCAGAGGCAAGGAGAGAGTGTCCAAAGCTTAACAGAGCGTATAGCAGTCTTGGCTGAATAAGGCACAACCGACTTAAGCCATGCTCTAATACAGCAGCAATTAGTAGATATCTTCTTGCAAGCCATGCAAAATGATGCAGTAGCAAGAAAAAAAAATCAGTAGTAGACTAGCTAAATTAGTTTAGGCAGTAAAAATTGACACTGCCCAACAGCAGGCAATCAAAACTTTTCCCGCGTAAAGGGACCAACAGAAGAGCCAATGCAGGTTGGCTTAATGCAAGGTCGACAATAGGACTGCTTAGATAAGTTGGAAGGTGTTGTGAGAAACCTATCTTCCATGCTGTCAGAGGTGTTAGCCACAGGAAGGGCCACACCTTCTAGCAATACAAGGCCAGCCAACAACAAGGATACAAGGCCCCGGTATAAATATACCAATGACACCCTGCCAGGCCCATCTGTAATAATTGTTTCTGGGCAGGACATGTTTGGCGAAGGTGTAGGGATTGACCAAGGGCACAGAGCAATTATGGAGGCAATACACCCTCAGGTGCAACAGAAGTGCAAAGTTATCCCAATCAGCAGGGAAACTAAGTGCCCCCGGTGTGGAAAATTGGTATCCAGCACCTGAGCAAGGTGATAAAATTTGTGTTGATGACCTGCATACACCCATGATTAGATAAACTTTGGGCAAACCAAAGCTTGGGCTATTGTTGACACCGGAGCCAACATCATAATTATGTCAGAACAGTTGTTTAACCTAGTGCTGACACATTTCAAAGGCCCTTTGACCACAAGCAAATTTTCTGATGGAGGAATGGTCGGTGTTTCAGGCAAATCTCTTCAAACAATAGGCATGTCAACAATAAAGTTTCAAATAGGACCCACTAAATGGGAGATTCCGTTTGAGATAGTGTGGGGGATATCTAGGACTGCCCTACTTGGCAGTGACTTTCTGGCCGAGTCACATGCCCCATTAGAATTTTTTGAAAGAACACTGAGAGTTGAAAATCGTGTAGCCCTTTTGCACCATAAGAATGACAGTTCTAAAAGTTTCACCGGCCGAAGAAGTTGAAAAACAAATTATCCCCTCATGTACAGGTGTATTGTTGGAGGCGAAGGTCACAGGTCAAGTTCCACTAGGCCCTTGTCTAATTAGTCCTTTAGAAAATAGTGGTATTTTCTTTGAGCAACCAGGCTTTATGTCCCTTGGCATAATAGTGGAGGTAGATGAAACAGTGCTGGTGCCCATAGAAAAACTTAATACCACATGTAGATCATTTACTTTGAATAAGGGTATCGTTTTATCACTTGTAGAGCCCTTAAATGATACAGAAATTAATCTAGTAGACCGTGTCAATGGACACACGAGTAAAACTGTGACGTCAGAAGAGCAAAGGGTGAGTGACACGCAAGAGAAAGTAGAGCTCTCATGCCCACAAGTGGATCTTGACCATTTTCTCCAGAAAGAAAAGAACATGCTACAGGCCTTAATTGACGAATATGCTGATATATTTGCTGAAGATATATTAGATATTGAGGAAGGGCCTGATATAAGTATCCCGCTTCCTACAGACAATGCAGTAGCCATTCAGCAAAGAATATACCGAACCCCATTTAGTCAGCGAGAAGATCTTGAGAAGCAATTAGAGAAAATGATAAAGGCAGGCATTGTTAGGCATTCACATAGTCCCTGGGTTGGCCCCTGTCTTTTTGTTCCAAAACCCAATGGGCAGTTGCGGTTAGTCATTGACTACCGTAAATTAACGAAGTCTTTCACAAAAATTCTTACCCTTTACCAAATATTGAAGTGATGATCCAAATGAAGGGTGCTAAGGGGATAAGTACCTGTGACATGTTCCATGGGTACAGCCAATGCACAATCAGGAAGGAAGACAAACCAAAGATGGCGTTTATTTGCCACAAAGGTTTGTTCGAATACAACCGCTTACCTCAGGGTATATCAATAGGCTCAAATTATTTCATGCAAATTGTAAATCAGGTCTTCTAGGGCATCCATTATACAACTCAATTGCTTTCATGGATGATTTGGCCTGCCACTCATTAGACTTCAATAGCCATGTAGAACATCTACTAGATGTTTTTGAATGACTTTGGAAAAACAAATTAAAACTGAAGGGGTCAAAGTGCAACTTTGCCAAACAAGGGGTCAAATTCTTCGGTCACATTGGTAGCCCTGACAGCATGACACCAGAGATAGGGAAAGTAAAGGCCATAAAAGAGATGCTGGCACCCAAATGTGTCTGTGATGTCATAGCACTTCTAGGCATGTTTGGCTTTTATCGAAAGTTTTTACCTGACTTGAGCCACATTGCCAGACCACTTACAGCATTGATGTGCACAAATGCCGTGTTCAAGTGGGGCAGGGAGAAAACAATGCTTTTGAGGCCTTAAAGGACTCACTCATGCAAAGTCCTTTTTTATTCACCCCTAATTTGACAAGTCATATCATTTACATGTAGATGCCTCGAAGTACACAATCTTCACCATCTTGGCCCAATTACAGGGAGATCAAACTGAAAGAGTCATTTTATATATGTCACCTCTGTTAACCCCTGGCCAGCAAAAGTGGCCATGTATAGAGAGGGAAGGTTATGCTGTGGTGTACGCATTGCAAAAGCTCAGACATTACCTTTTGGGAGCACAGGTGAAAATTTATGCAGACCACCGGCCATTAGCAAGTTTTTTCAGAGGGCCAATTAAAAATGAAAAGGTTGAAAATTGGGCCATAGCCTGAGGTGAATATGATGCTATCATAGAATATCGCAAGGAGTCTCTGAACAAATCGGATTGTCTCAGCTGCCTTATCAAAGGGGATGAAGCTAATGATCCAGAAATCTTCACAAAAACAAGTGAATTAAGACAGGCTCCAAAGGAAATTGGGTTCATAAGCACTGATGACACAGACCACAGTGTGGTAAAGACTATGGCTAGTGATGCAGTTGAGGGGGCACAAGGGGGTCCCAACTTAAAGGACTCAGAGAAAATATTAGAACATCTATTGGCATTGCCAACAAAAGATAGATTGCTTGAGTTGCAGAGGGAGGACAAACAGCTTCCAAAATCATGACTGATCTGCAGGAGAAAGATGAAGGAAGTCAATATAGTTATGAATTTACCATTGACGAGGACCTATTATATCATATTTTTTCTCCAGTGCGTTTGGATCCTGACCCTCAATTACAGCTTGTGATTCCCGTAGGTCTAGTCCCATTAGTGTTGGAGTTTTATCATGTCAGGGAAGGTCACCTTGGTAAAGATAAAACTTATGATAAGATTCACAGGAGATACTGGTTTAAAAACATATATACAAGTGTTCTCAACTATGTCCAAAAATGCCATCCTTGCAACTCTAGGAAACTAAACAAGAAAACCTGTGAAATGCAGGAGGCACCATTACCAAATGGGTTGTTCCAAACGGTTGCAATTGACACATGTCGACCCTATCCTGAGAGCTTTAGTGGGAATCAGTATGTCATAGCCTTAATTGACCATTTCAGCAACTACCCAGAAGCATATTGTGTGCCAGATAAATCAGCAACCATGGTTGCAAAAGTGCTAATTGAGGATTTTATACCAAAGCACTCATGTATGGCTACATTGTTATCAGACATGGGGACATAGTAGGTCAATAGAGTAATATAGTGTTTAATGCAAGAGTTGAAAGTTATTCATGTCACTACAGTTCCCTACCATCCAAATGGGAATGCCCGTATAGAGCAATACCATTGTGTAATGAATGATATAATTGCTAAATAATTGAATGGGAGGGACCAGCAAAATTGCGACAAGTGCGTCACGGGAGCTGTCATGGTCTATCGCACCTCTGTCTCAGAGAGATCTCTTTACACCACATATTTTCTGGTGTATGACAGGGATCCAGTCCTCCCCATGGACACCCTTTCATGTCCCAGGTTGAAGTATAAGAAAGAGGACTATGTGCCAACAATGTTAAGCAGGCTGCATCACTCTTATATTCATGTTAAGGAAAATATGCATGCTGCCAGACAGAGAAATGAACATCACTATGATCAAAAGGCAGCAAAACTGAGTTTTGAGGTTGGGGACCCTGTATACTTTTATGGTCACAGTTCTCTGGCAGGAAAGTCTTCAAAATTTGCCTCACCACTCAACCCTTCTACAGAATATCTAAGAAGCTTAGCGCAGTACATTTTAGAATTCACCACCAAGTAACTGGTTAAGGTAAAGTAGTTCATGCTGAACACTCAAGACCGGCTCATCCCGAAGCAGCATGGAACAAGCCAAGAACAGTTTTACCTGCATACAAAGACCCCAATAAGCATTCAAGTGTGGGAGAGAGGACACAGCCCATTAGGCAAGCACGGTTATTCCTACCTATGTATAGTCCTCTAGATCCTTTAAAGTTTGACAATAGTTTTGAGGCACAGCCTAGCACAACCCGTGCAACAAATGGCTCAGAACCTGAGCAACGAGAAGGACCTGCAGTGGACCATGAAGCAATGGACACGCAGGATGAAATTGCTACTAACACCCAACTCTTTGGAAACACAATAGGAGTCTCACAAACTCCTAGTTCTTGTTATAATTTGTGGCCACGGTTGGAAGTACCATTACTAACATGAGGAAGAGACAGTTTGAGTCTGATTATATCCCACCTTTTATGAAAGCTAGATCCAATGCATTTGAGATTGGGCTTATAACTGTAAATGAGTGTGACCTGTCATTCGGAATAGTGATAGGTATTTTTATAGTTGCCTTTGTGTTGATTTGTAAAGTGGCACTGCCATACTAGGCAAACAAGTGACAACTAGCTACTGTTGTTTGCATGATGTGATACTCCTATAAGCATTAGAGGCATCCCATAAATGACAATCACTGACATGGGCCCCTTTTATTGTCAATGATTTTTCTTGTAAAGAAATGCTTTGTGACATCTATTTGTACAGAATGCTTGATAGCAATTAAGTACTTACTCATTAAGCAGATGGGAGGTTACTTGACATCAGGCATGTGGACTGCAAGTTATACACTTGTGTTTTTAAACTTGTCAGTGCTTTCAGTAGTAATCATCTTGGCCTTATGCTAACAGTTTTCAAATTATATTGGTCCAGGTGGTGAAGACTTAAGCAGGCAATTTTTGCAATTTGAATCAATGATTTTTTTTTCTTTTATTGCTATTAATGATAGGGATGGAAGGCTGCCAATGTACACTGAAGGAACCGAGAAATATATTTGTGAATATGAAGATACAATAAGCTGTAGAATTTAATTTGCAGTAGGGAGGTGCTCTGATAACCCCCCCCCCCCCAAAAAAAAAAAAAAAAAGAAAAAATGTTTAGGTCGCAATAGCACTTTCTCTTTTTTTTTTCCTCTGGCTTTCTTGTTAATTTGATATCTATATATTCTCTTGTATATTTTCTAAAGGTGTTATCATTTTGTTTCACATTTCCTGCATTTTGTTATTCGTATTATTTTCATTACTTTTCTACAGGTAAACTATTTAATTACTTGTGTTTTTCCTTTTGGATTTTTTTTTCTTCTTTCCTCTTAACTTCTTCTAGGTGAGGGCATCATGTGGTTCAAGCTTCTGTTCAGTATGCGCTTACTTGGTTCAGGAATATTTGGTGAAACTGGAGTATATTTAACTCCAGTGGCAGATATATGTGCCGCCTATGGTTCATGAATTGTTACATTCACTGTTGATTTAAAACCCTACAAGTACCTCATGAGTCACATGTATCGTGACATTCAACATGTCCTAAATATTATTCAAGAATTGACTGAGAAAAGCAAAAAAGGAGTGCTTCTGATATATATCGTAAACAGTTTGCTATGTTGGCAAATAACACTGAAGCACTCATTGAGGCAGAACTGCAAAATTGTCGATATCAGTATAGAGGTGTTTATGGGGCATGGCAATCTTTGGAATTGTGTTACAAACTAAGCAAAAGTTACAAACAAAGAAAAGGGCCCACACCATTTCTCCTACATCTAGCACTGAAAATTGTAAGTGGGAAAAACGAGTCCTGTTGGACCCTTTAGGGAAACTCATCGGCTATATCTTTGGCTTGGGAATGTCATCTGATATTCGAAAAGTTAAACAAGCACTGGCTCAACTACAAGCTACACAAACAGGCATTCTACATGTGTTAGACGACAGCCTGACACTTTTTAACAAAACTCATGTGGCTGGTGGTTAAGAAAGAAAAGCTTTAAAACAATTAGCAATTATAACCGTCCAAATTCAGCGGCTTGTGACTGACATACATTCTAAATTTCTAAGCACTTTTAACTCCTTGCAAACCCGAATTCACCATCTTTTTTCATTCAGTATCTGGTGCATTAGATCAGAACCAATGGGATTTAAACACCATACGCAGTGAAATCTATAGAATCAGTAAGGGAGAATTTCCTTTAACATTGATTCCACCAAAAACCATTATTTCTGTATTAAGGAAAATCAATCACCATATTCCAAGGGATTATAGTCTACCCAAGCCTCTCATTTACAATATTAAGTGGTACTATAGCAATTTGCTAACCACACTGATTCCAGATGGTCAGAAGTTTCATGTTGTTACAAGTATCCCACTTGTTTTAGATAATGCATACTTTTCTCTCTACAAAATTTTGAACGTGCCTGTTTATCATAAAAACTTTAAAATAATGGCAAATACTAACTAGAAAGTGAATATCTCGCAATTTCAAAAGATGCACAATACTATGCTTTAGTGACCTTTGCTGAGCCCAAGTTGTGTGCTAGGTCAGGGACAAATATTACTCTCCACTCAGGGTCCGAATACACAATCAGGCAAATTCAGACTCGTGCTCTATGGAACAAGGACTCAAGCAAAGTCGCTAGAGCATGCACAAGGCAGAGTCAGACGGAAACCATCTAAGGACTTCTACGAGGCTCCAAAAGAAACTGCTGAACAAGAAATGATCAACATGGACAAGGATGGTAGTCCTGATCAGGATCAGCTTTGTTTGCTGCTGAACTGTATATTTTGTCTCTCACATAAAAAAGAAAAAAACAAAAACTTTCAGTATCACCTCGTCCCTATGGCCTGGTAGAGTGCTTGCGTTTACAGCTCTTGGGCCTAGGGGTTAGTTAATGTACAACGATGAGGTGATGTGTATCCAACTACATGTATTTTTACAAGTGTCTGGCAATGCCACACCATTGGCGACCAGAAGTATTGTCATTATCACCTAATTGGCGCATGTGACTTTCAACTGGACTTGCGTCTCAGATGCATGTATTGGATATGCATTATACACTACAAGTCCACTGTAGTCAGGCGGGGTTAAAGTTACGTTAATTTTAAACCGTCAGTGCTGCATGTGCATATATATATATATATATATCCCTGCTCTAGTCGGGCACATAACAGGTGTGACGTTTACATTCATTTAAACCTCTGGGATTTGTCTGCTTTTTTTTGCCTGAAAACCTAGTAAACATGTTATTACAACATCTTATTGCACCAGTACCGTTACCTAGCCATGAGGCATGACGATCCATTTTGGGACATTGATGCTTACAACGTGCTGCTACCTGTCCCTGAGGCGTGATGATCCATGTCGGGACTTTCATCCGTATACCACTGAACTGTGCATTTTACCCGCACATATGTGTGAAGTGCACCAGACCAGCACTTCAATGACTGCACAATCAGTCTTAATAAAGTTCTCTAGTACTGATCAATGACTTTTAAATGAGCGTCCCCCCTCTTGTTATTATTATCGTTAAAGTTTAATCAGTCTCGTGATTAATACTATTACTTGGACTGGATGATAAGGGTATACCAAAGTAAGGCCAACAATGTTATGCGCCCATGACTGTAAGTTAGACAACATGAATCTTATATGCGATGGATTGCTTGGATAACCATGCACTCTTTGATCTTGAAGTGAACACTATTGCATTGCCTTACTGTATGGACATTTAACCCTTGCAGAGCCCAGGTTTAAAAAAGAAGAGGGGGCATATGGAATAAAATGCCTGCTACAGAAGGATATTAAAGATAGTTTTGGTATTTTCATTATTATTTTGTTATGGATCTTCTTGATTCATTCTAATTTAGTTCGATCATTAATTGATTATTGTTTATTGATTATTATGTTAATTGTCACTACTGTGTATCCTTCTACACTCTAAGCCACTGTGACGGGACCCCACCCTAAAATTCTCTTATTTTAAAAACACCTAAAGTTGCCAGAAGAAGTTGTAATAGTATCTTCCAGAATAGAAACTGTTCCATATTCATCTCTACGTCATTTTCATCTATCCTTCTAAACCCCCTTTTTTGACATCCTCAATTTGTGTATCTAAAGGTTTATAACATCACGTGACCCATCTTGATATTATCTGCCATCTCTGGGGGTTCTCTCCTCAGATTCGGGTAGTGAGAGACAGCGAGTTGTATAAGCGGTGCCTGTATTTTTAGTGCAATACATTTGGATATACATCGGATATAATATAACTCATTATCAACACAACGAGGAGACACTTTGCTTATTGGTTTTCGCAACTATTCATCACATCATAACGCCATATCGGTATACAATCAATTCTTGGCCAATCACATGAATAAAAGAGCATTTGAAGTACGGAAAACATTTATCCGCAATCTGTCAAAAGATGACACTGACAAGCTGGTTTCAAAGCGTGACGTCATGGAGGCAACCTTTCGAGCCCCGTGACAACAAAACTTGTGTTGCCTTGCTTCGGTGGGGCGGCCTACGGCCGCTCGTGGTCAGTGGACGGATAGCGGGTTTGGTCTTCCGCCTTCTACCTCTTCATCCCGTTCTTAGGGATATTGTTCTGTTGTATTTACTCCTATCTGTATACTTTGTGTAGTTAGCTTGTTACACTTGCCTGTACACTTTATTTAGATAGCTTCATTATCTTGTATTAATTTTCTCAATGAGTTGCATTTATTTTTCAAACCTGAGGTTTGTAACGCATTTTTGTATGTTTTTGTCTTCTGTTCTCGTTTATGCTTATTTCGATGTGTTTATTTTTGCTTATATTTCCTCATCCCTGGGTTTCGATAAGAATCATGTACGTGGGTATTGTTGATTAAATTGCCAATTTTTCCCCGCTTGTCTTTGGTGTGCAGGACTAGTGGGGTAGTCCAACGCGCCCCAGCCTTTGAAGGGACATCGTTTGACGATTCCCGCTCCTCTCAAACATATAAGGTCTCCCTTCATTGGAATGCAAAACAAGCAAGATACCTATAAAATACACCACTAAGGTTATGATATGTTAGCATGTTTGCATCTTTTCTCTGCCCACAAACATACTTTCGGCATGCCGCTTAATTTCGAGGTGCCGCCGTGATATCTCTCTCCTTTGGCATGGGCCACGTCTACCTGCAGCCACATGACAGGCTGTTAAGTATGATTGACGGGTGGCATTGTTCCGTTTGGTGGCTGAAAACCAAAAGAATGACACATGGACGTTCGGATGTCCACATGGCTGTGTGGTTTTTGTGCGGTTTTCTCATATTTCTACTTCAGTTAAAAGCTTGAAATTTTGACAACTTGTAGAAAGGACATTTATCTTGTAAAAATCGTTAAAATCTCAAAACCGGCCATGCAAAGGTTTTGGTGTCTTACCTGCCCTTTAGATACAAACTAACCAAGCATGAACAAGTGGAAGAGAACAAATGTAGTTTACCGCACATTTAAGGCTCGACACAAAGAAAATAAAGCTGACATTTAAAACTTGACACGTTGTATAAGCCTAAAAATGTCTGAAAAAATGTCAAAAAAACTATGCGTTCAGATTAGACGAACTATCGGGGAGTTGAAATCTGGGGATACTGTGATTGCTTAAGTGAAATTCATTTTCTTTTTTTTTTTTTTTTTTAATGATTGCTTCATTTTGGAGAGGATGAGACCCTCTTTTCTCCCCATCTAAAATAATGCAGTGGAATAAGTAAGACGACGCACAGGCCACGACAGTGAGGGGTGAGCCACATATATCGCAAGTTTTTAGAAAATGACAAAAAAAGATTTTTTTTCAGTGAAACATTGTGTGTATTGCATTATTTCGTGTTTGTATATTCTTGTGCATGTGAATACTGATAAAAAAGTGGTAGAAGTGACAATTACAATGGTATGCCGCGGTTTTTTCTGGGGGGGGGGGTTGTGTGTGTGTTTCCTTTTTTTTTTTCCTTTTTTTTTTTTTGTTTTGTTTTTTTTTTTTTTTTTGTTTTGTTTTGTTTTTGTTTTTGTTTTTTTTTCTCAGTTTTGCCAAACCCACAGATGAAAACACACGAGGAAATGCAAGTTTAAGCCGTTTAAATGCTTCACATCATCACTTGCACCATCGCCTAGCATTATTACGCATTCCATTGTGCTACGTTGAATGTGATAAGTATCTCAATTGCTATTGTTCTCAGAATACCTAAAATGATGAACAATTCTGACATTGTGCGGTCTCTATGTCGTTCGGTTCTTTGCTTCTGTCGAGACATAACATAGGACCGCCTAAAAAATTCAATATGGAAGCAGAATGATGGTGGGGTCACATCTCACAAGATTCCAACTTGGCTGCGCCGTTTCGGAATTCCGATAATGCACTGTGCCGTTTCGGAAACGGTGCAGATTCCAATATGGCACGGAACAACACAACAAGCTGAATAGACATTCCGGCTGTAACCTGTGTTGGCGTTCTTTATGATCGATTGTAAGTTTATATTCAAGGTAAAAGAATTAATTAGTTGCACTAGCATCTTAATTCTGAAGGTCAGGTAAACAGAAATCTGTGTACTTGTGAGCAACATCGCAAGAGGAGCCCTTACGTTTACGAAGTTTCTATCCATCTAGTGTCGCAGGTCTAGCCACATTGATGAATGGCTAAATGAATGCGCAGTCACGACAGTGGCAACACTTGATGGCTTTTCTTAGAAGAACTACAGACAGAGCATCTCCTTATTTTTTTCTATCTTTTCGGTTGATCAATATGAAAAAAAAAATAGTTCAATAACAGAGTAAAAGTATCAAGCATTCTGTTGTCCGTCAGCGCAAGCAATAAGCCTTGAAGACCTGTTGCGTGGCCTATTTGCTGCCGCCCCAGCCGTCAGCTGATTTGGTTTGTCAAGCCATACCATCGTCAATTTTATCTCAAAAATACATCACAGCTTCCAGCGTTGCTGATGCTTCCATATTGGAAATACTCACACCATGGAGGAATCATTCAATACAACAATGGATTCAGCATGTTAGAAAACACAAGGCACTGGATAAAAATAGTGAAGTATGTTCATTAGCGGCTTGCTATGACCTGGTATGAACAAACATTCCACAGAAATGCACGCGAAAGTTAACCCTAAAATTCCATAACTAGTTCATTTTCTATCTTCTGAAAACATTGCAGACATTAAGTTAAACTTACAAGAGCCATATCACCGAAAGAATGATAGCAATAGTTTCCATTTTTCCACATTAATCAATCGACTTGATTCCACATCTATAAGCGTGTTCAGCATTGTTGGCAATGTAATCGGCCGATACGATTGACGACCCTCGTCCCGCATTGAAGTTTCACTTTCCGTCGCTGGCGGCGCCAGGGGTTTTGAAAGTTGTTTATAGTGTGTGTACGAACGCGGGACGACTTCTAACATATGAGCAGTTTCTTGAAACGCATTGCGCTGCACAATACTATGCAGTAGAAAGAAAACAATGGTATGCAGCATAACGAAGCATGGGAGATGAGCACAGTTTTTGTGCACGTCAGAAAAGATTCTAATGTAAACATATGGATATATTTAGCATTTGCATCTTTTGCCGCGTTCATACTTATTCATTTTTATGTGAATTGTTTTTGCTGAATATTTAGCTTTGACAAGGAGCCGCTACTCAGACATGTGCAGGAAATAGGCTCCGAAACTTGTCCTGAGTAGTTATCCACTGAAAACCCTTTAATTTAGTTGGGCTAATACAGCCTACATGTATGTCAAAATTGTACACAGGAACGTGTATATTATGGACAATAGAACTCCCATACGTATATAGGTTATTCAAGGACAGGTTAGCTTATGGAGAGTAAAGAGGTCGGACTACGGAATAGGGTAAGACTACTAGGTAAAAAGACCCAAATACAATATTACGCAGGACAATGCATAATTTTGGATGGAACTATTCTATTGGGAAATTGTTTGGGATTATGATTACCAGTTTGATTTATGCCAGGTTTGGACTTAACTTTGTGTTCGAAATGTATGATTTCCCCTAGGATGTTTATGACAACATCGCCGAATCCAAACAAACCCATGGGATCCAGCGGTTACTCCCATTTAACAGATTATCATGGAACCATATTACACGACATTTTCATTGTACCAGATGAACACAATTTTGAAGTTTTACCAAATGGACTTGACCTAATACAAGGAACGAGATTCGGCGTATCTTTGTCCAGCCTCGTTATACTGGAACGTATTACTTCATTGTTAAAGTTCTATATTGTCAACTACTGCTTGCGTCCGGTAACAAGTGGTTTTCTTTATATATTATCTGCAATTATGTTATATGGCAAACATATGTGTTTTCTGAGTTATATGTTCCTAGTATGTTTTTGTGTTGGAGCATTCTCCATACATATTCCATTGGTCATATGTATGATATATTATATCTGTATGCTCACTGTGAATTGTGCATCGATTTGTACAGTTCATGTTGTATATTCCTATAGATTACCGTATTCCAAATATTTCCTGATAGCGGAAATTCTGTATCTTTACATATTTTGCTTTGATTCATTTTGGATACAAAAATTCCACATAACATCAAAGTTTTGTAGCCGTGTAGTTACAGTATGTTATAGAATTACTCTGTGGTGTGTACGTAAAGTATCCTTAACCGAGATGCTTGGTGTTCTCTCTGTAGCAGATATATACTCTGTTGATACAGATAAGTTATTTTTTATTTCGTGGATTGTCTTTTTCTGTGGTCTTACCTTGTATCTTATTATAAATTCGAATTCTTACTTCTGTAAACAGAAATTACTTACCTATTATGTTTTTCGAACTATTTTGGATATACACAACATGAATTTTGAATTTCTTCTTATTTCCATCCTTATGTTGATATTACTAGCAGGTGATATCCATTTAAACCCCGGCCCCTTTACTGCTTCTCGGGATGTCTCAATTAATCATGCTAATGTTAGGAGCCTATCCGAAGACAAGTTGCGACAAATCCGAGAAGACCTTGTACCTGATTTTGATACGATAAGTTTATCGGAAACCTTTCTAAATCAAACGGATTCCCCTGAAAATTTACACCTTAATGGCTACTACGACATTTTCCGCCGTGACCGTGCTGCCTTAGGTGGCGGAATCGCTATTAATGTATCCACTCGTTTTCAAGTAACTCGTCGTTGCGACCTGGAGATTGCCGATATTGAAATTCTTTGGTGTGAAATTAGGTCACATAATAACAGATTTCTTTTCGGCGTTGTTTATCGTCCACCGAATTCAACAGTGTCTTTTTGGGACAAATTGCAAGCCAGCCTTGATAATGCACGTAATAGTGGTATACACAATATCATACTGTCTGGTGACTGAAACGCCGATTTCAGTACCTATCCAGGACACAAGCTTGTTCACTTTGCCTCAACAAATTTCCTCACTTTACATGTAAATGAGCCAAGTCGTATTACATCCCACTCTGCCACCAGTCTCGACCAAATTATTTCAAAATTACCTAATTTCATTTATGATACTTCTGTCCTGCCTCAGCTGGCTAATTGCGAACACTGTGTTGTTGGTGCTAAGGTACGATTCGGTTATTCCCCGGAGACGGCCTACAAGCGTCCTATTTGGGAATATGGTAAAGCAGATTTTGGCAACTTCAGAACGTATCTTAATTCACTCGATTGGAATTCTTGTTTTCTTGGTAACGATATTGACCTAAGTTGCGATTCTTGGTCAAAATTATTTATGGATGCCGCTATTCATTGTATTCCTAATGAAATTGTAGAAATTAGACCTTGGGATCTATCATGGTATAATTTCAGACTTCGCCGCCTCAAAGGGAAAGTTCATAAGCAATACACCGCAGCCAAGAATTCTAATTTTGAGGCTAATGCATGGGCTACATTTTGTCAAACTAGGAATTCATATCAAGAACAACTGCAATGTGCAGAACGAGATTACAATGACAAATTACGGAAAGATCTCAAAGACTCCTCTAAGCAAAAGAAATGCTGGTGGTGAACCGTGAAATATTTTCTGAAACGCAATCACTCTTCAGCTGTACCTTCTATTGTTCATAATGGAAACCTTGTTTCGGATAGTAAAAGTAAAGCCGAAATTTTCAATTCTTATTTCTTACAACAATGTCATGTAGATGCCAGTACAGCCACTCCTCCTGGTGTTACTGATGTTTCTAACTCTTATGTCGACTCTATCACCATACTTGAATCAGAAGTTCATGAAACTCTTTTAAGCCTGAACACGTCAAAAGCCTCTGGCCCTGATGGTATCAGTGCAAAACTTCTAAAGGAGGCTGCTTCAGCCATCTCCCCCCTCACTTACCAAACTTTTGAACTTGTCTCTCCTTACCAAACAGTTCCCATCTTCTTGGAAAAAAACTGATGTAACCCCCCTTTACAAAAATTATAGCCCTTTTCTCCCTTCTGAGCTGTGTTGGAAAGGTGTTTGAAAAAAAATGTTTTCAAATACGTTTTTCAACTTCTTCCGTCAAAATCTTATTATCTCTACTCGCCAATCCAGGTTCATACCTGGTGATTCCACTATTAACCAACTACTTGCACTATATCATCAGTTATGCCTTGCTCTTGACAAGCAAAAGGAAGGACGATTTTTTAGACATAAGTGAGGCTTTTGATAAAGTTTGGCACCCTGCATTACTCCATAAACCAAAAAAAGCTGGTATTACTGGAAATCTTCTGTCTTGGTTTTCTATTTATCTTTGTACTCGTCGTCAACGTGTGGTCTTCTTCCTGGGGATACATCCAAGCCGGGGTACCCCAAGGCTCCGTGCTAGGCCCATTAATGTTCCTGATTTATATAAACGATATTGTGGACATTGTTAAGTCCAATATCAAAATGCTTGCTGATGACACGACCCTTTATCTAACAGTGGATAATCTCGTAACTGCAGCTGAATCACTTAACTCTGATCTATCTGAAATCGAGAGATGGTCCAAAGATTGGTTAGTTACATTCAATGCGTCCAAGACCGAACCAATGCTTGTTTCTCGTAAAGTTACATCTGTTTCCCATCTACCTGTTACATTTCAAGGTTATGTGCTGGGAGACAAGAATAAACATAAACACCTTGGTATCACTCTGCACTCTGATTTACGTTGGAACGACCATATCTCAGAAATTATATTTAAAGCTAACAAATTGATTAATATTATGGAGAGTTTAAAATTTACTTTGGACCGTCCAATACTAGAGATTATTTATTTTTCCTTCGTTCGCCCTATCCTTGAATATGCTAGCCCAGTGTGGAGTGGCTGTACTGAATCTGATGCTAAAAGACTCGAAAGCGTTCAACTTGATGCCGCTCGCATTGTGACCGGCGCAATGCACGGTACCAACATAGACAAATTATACGAAGAACTTGGCTGGCAATTATTGTCTCAACGGAGAGAGACAGCTAAGTTAATTCTTATGTATAAGATAGTGAACAAGCTTGTGCCCGAACTCTTATGTTCTGTAGTTACTTCTAATGATGTGCCTTCTTTCAATACGCGCCACCCTTTCAATCTTGGCCATTTTCAGGCTCGCGCCGACTTGCTAGACAACTCTTTTTAACCGTCGACTGTTAGACTGTGGAACCAGCTCCCAATTGAAATTCGAAATTTGCCTCCTGTCCAAGTATTTAAACGTAAAATGTTTAAATCAGTACCTCGGTCAACTGATTTCCCTGGGTTGTTTAACTTTGGAAATAGGTGTACTGCTATTCAACATACGCGTCCCCGTCTGGGAGCTGGTCCGCTTAATTCTCACCGATTTAAAATCGGGGTCAAAGAGTCACCTGCTTGCACATGTGGCTCACACATCGAAGATACATTTCATTATTTTTTTCTCTGTCCGAAATACAGAAACTCAAGATCAACACTTCATAATAAAATAATTCCTCTTGCTCCTTTCACTCTTAGAACATTGTTGTATGGTTCAACACAATGTTCTTTTACAGACAATTGTAATATTTTTACTGCTGTGCACGAATATATATCTGCTACAAATCGCTTTAAACCTACCAATATTGGCTAAATAATTTTGTTCTTTTATCTCAGGTTCAATTTTCAGGCTTTATCTCACTTGTGGGATTGTTCAAATCCATATTCTAATCTGGAAAGATTCTACACGGTTATAAATGCCCCTATATCTGTCTCGTCCATATTGGCGTCTTCTCCACCCGTACCCATTAGTCTAGTTAGTTCTGTGCTCTGTCCTTTCCTTGCAAGAGGGATTCACATAGGGCAATGCCCTTTTTCCCAATTGCGAATAACTTGTGCAAAATATGTATGGAAGTTAATCCAATAAATATGTTAATACTAACACAGTCCTTGGGCGCGCCAACCTTTTGTTCCTTTGTGACATGTACTGAAACCGTTCGAGTCCCCCGATACAGCCCTTTTTTATGGGTAATTGGTTTGGCCACGTGTCTTGCTTGGTAGGAGTCACAAGATGGTCAGACACTTACGTATGCAAAATAGAAGTCTGCTAACAAACAGGCAGAAAGTGCAGCTGTGTTATTTAATTTATTTTTAACCATGAAAGAGGTATATTATTTTGACATGAAAAACGGGCAAATGTGGCGATTTTGGCCCGATACGTTAATTTTCAGTGGTTTCTTGTAACAGAGTTATATATATATATATATATATATATATATATATATATATATATATATATATATATATATATATATATATATATATATATATATATATATATATGTGTGTGTATATATATTATGCAGCTGGGGAAGGTGAACCTGTTCGATTTGTACCTATCGTCCCGTGCAAGTTGTTTACACAACGTAAATGTTGTTATATTGCAACACGAGGGCGCTTCGTGGCGCCTTATAGTTTTTTTTTATATTTCAACATAGCCTTGTGTTAACATTTTATGTAATATTGTTGATTAATTGAAATGAAGTATAATTTTATACATACTTGTAATATAAACTTCACAGGTGGAAATAGAATTTCATTTGAAAATAGGTAATTACGACGGATAGAATCAGACTGAGCTGTGGGCAGAGATAACAAACGACCCTAAATTTTTCTTTCTTAGACGAATTGCCGCTCAAAATGGGAAATTCCACTCAGAGTTCTACATATGCAAAGTTTGCTGCTTCCAAAGCCACAGACGGTGTATTCGTAGGTCCTGCGCCACGGTACCACATTGGTGGCTGTTCACACACTTTGAACGACGCTAAAGCCTGGTGGAAAATTCAGATGGATAAAGCGTATGTTGTCCGAAGTGTCACAGTCTATAACACATATACCGGTAAGGTTTGTAATATGAAATAGCATTGTATATCCCAGGAATATAAGGAATGAAAAACGGGGGGGGGGGGGGGGGGTAAACAAGCTGTCCTCAACTAACCTTGAC
>OZ026623.1:48637632-48827632 GCA_964020975.1 Hermodice carunculata | reverse complement strand
AAACAAAAACAAAAACAAAAAAAAAAAAAAAAACAAAAACAAAAAAAAAAAAAAAACAAAAACAAAAACAAAAGACAAAAAACACCCCCCCCCCAAAAAAATAAACAAACCCCCCCAAAAAAACAAAATAAACAAAAAAAAAAAAAAAAAAAAAAAAAAACAAGGAAAAAAAAAAAAAAAAAACAAAACAAAAAAAAAAAAAAAACATACACACACAAGAGGACTGTGGCAGTCCCATGGTCAGCTGACTAACTTACCTTACAACCTTGGAAATGAGGTTAAGGTCACTAACCTATTCTGAATCTAACATTTATAGAGGGCCATCCCCATATGCAAGGTCAAAATCACAGTACAAATGCTTCTCAGTTTATCACACGACCAGTAAAATCCATGTTAGTGGCCCTGTGACCTTGAGAATGCGGTCAAGGTCACTAATGTACAGCACAAATCTTTTCTATATAGGGGACCACCAACAAGTTCAACATCAAGGTCCTACCTTCTACAGCTCTCAAGTTACAAAATGAAAAGTAAAATTCATGTAAATGTCCCAGTGACCTTGGGAATGAGGTTGAGGTCACCCATGTACTGTCTAAGTCTGGCCTTTGTTCAGGACAACCATCATGTTCAACATTAAGGTCCAAGTTCAAATAGCGCTCAACTTGTCAGGTGAACAGTAAATTTGAGCAAGTGCCACTATGACCTTGGAAGGAGGTCAAGGTCACTCGTGTACTGTCTACGTCTGGCCCTTATTAAAGACAACTAGCAAGTGCAACATACATGTCCTACCCTTAATAGTTCTCAAGTTACCCTATAAACAGTGAATTCCATGCACCTCGCCTTGTAACCTTAGAAATGAGGTCAAGGTTACTCACCTGCTGTACATGTATCCCCCATATACCCAGAAGTGTCCCTATGCAATTGCAAAGCAATTGGCTGAGTATATATAAGGATAAAGACTTTTGAAGATTTGGCCAAAAAATGAACAAAAAAAAAAAAAAAAAAAAAAAAAAAAATAAATAAATAAAAAAAATAAAAAATCATTGGACTATGACCATTTTAACAAACTTGGTGGATACTCACCCAAGGAAACCCCCACCAAGTTTGAAGTGAATCTAGCTAATGGTTTTGCAGAAGAAGTCAAAAATTTTCAATTAGCATTGCAAACCCTAATGACTTTGCAATACCCATTTACTTGCATGGTAAAATCAACAAGAAAAATTCCAAAAAACCGCAAAAACCACTGGGCCGTGAACATTTGAATAAACTTGGTAGAAACCCACCCGAGATACATCCCTACCAAGTTTGAAGTGAATCTGGTTAATGCTTTTCAGATGAGTTCGAAAATGTAAACTACCATTGCAATTCCCATTGATTTACATAGTCAACGATACAGATGTATGCATTGACCAAGTACCCAAATTGAAAAAATTTGGTAAAAATCAGGGATCCACAACAACGCCACCCGGTAAACAATCTTGTGTGATGGTTCCACAAGGAACATATCCACCAAGTTTCAGCACAATCTGAGAGACGGTTTTGGAGAAGAAGTCGAAAATAGTAGAAACGATAAGAAATTCATTAAAAAAAGAAACAATTGCAGTGCCGCCTGTTGAAAAAATTAAGGTATGGAGGTCCCCAGAAGTGTCCCTATACGATTTCAAAGTAGCTGGCAACGCGGTTTGGGAGAAGAAGAGTTTTAAGATTTCCCCCAAAAATGAAAAAAAAAAAAAAATCATTGAAAATCCAAAAATCACTGAAGTGTGACCATTTGAACGAACCTGGTAGAAACCAACCCAACATACATTGCCACCAAGTTTGAAGCCAATCTAGATGACGGTTTTGGAGAAGAAGTCAAAAATGTGAATTAGCATTAGAATGTCCATTGACTTACAGAGTGATCTGTAGGAAAGCTGCATTGACCGACAAGTACCCGAATTGAAAAAAATCGTGAAAAATCAGGAATCCATAGCAGTGCCACCTAGTGAACAGCTTTGTTTGACCCTTCTACAAGGGATATATCCATCAAGTTTCAGCCTAATCTGAGTGACGGTTCTGGAGAAAAAGTCGATATACCATAAAACACAAAACAAAATCATAAAAAGGTAAAAATTAAAAAAATGCAGCACCTTTTGGTGATCAAATTAAGAACTACGAGTCCCCGGGAGTTTCCCAGTGGGCCATCAAAGCAATTGGGTATGCGGTTTTGGAAAAGCAGATTTTTGGTACAGACCCACCCAAGGCACATCCCCACCAAGTTTGAAGTGGATCTGGTCAACGGTTTTTGAGAAGAAATGGAAAATGTGAATAGAGAAAGGACGGGCAGACGACGGATGACAGACCCTCACAAAAGCTCAGCTGACTGAAACGTTAGCTGAGCTAAAAACAAAAACACCCCCCCCCCAAAAAATACCCAAAAAAAAATCGAAAAAAAAAAAAAAAAAAAAAACAAAACAAAAAAAACAAAAAAAAAAAAAAAAAGATAAAAAAAAAAATAAATACACAATGAAAAAAAGACATAAACAGATAGCAATCCCTAAAAATTCCAATGCTCACTATAGGGTAACCATTTGAAAAAAAAAAAAAAAACATGGTGGAAGCCTTTTGGAGGTATATCACCACCAAGGTCAAAGAGAATTTGGAGAAGACGTAGAAAACGTAAATTTTAGGGACTGATGACGGACGACGGGACATTCTATAAGTTCACCTGACTTATCAGTCATCTGAGCTTACAGAGTAGCTAAAATATCTAAAAATTACTGGACTGTGACCATTTGTGCAAATTGGCAGAGACCCTCCCATGGTACAACCCCACCGATTTTGAGGTGAACTGACGGTTTTGGAGAGGAAGTCAAAAATGTGAATTGTAGACAGACGACGGCCGATGGACCATCCTAAATGCTCAGCTGAATGACAAGTCAGCTGAACTAAAAACACATTGTACGTATGATTTAAACATATTTATTTAAACTGAATTGCCTAGGTAGTACATAGACTAATCTGGAGGCTCTTCAGTATGTGAATAGCATACTGACATGGACAGATCAGGTGATACCAATTGGCTATTTTGGCAATCTCTTCCGAAGATGCAGTTACGTAAGTAGGCAATTCTATACTCATGAATAAGACACTGCGGAGCTTTTGGATCTTTTTGAGAAAAAAACTATATACCAACGCTACAGAATCACAAATTCTGTGAAGGTATATAAAATAGGTAGGATGCTGTCGCTCATACCATCTAGAAAAGTGCACACACAGACACACACACACACACACACACACAAACACACACACACACAGAGACAAAAAATGGACACAAACATATAAATAAAATGTAGGGTAACCCTTTACCAAGCTTCAGTCACCAGAAAATTAAAAAAATACATTACCTTGGGCAGCAGTAACTGTATACCCCCCCCCACCCCCATCCCCCCCCCAAAAAAAAAGAAAGAAAAAAAAGAGATCTGTATTCATCAACTCTGGCTGATTCCCTTCTTAACTAAAAACTAAAATTGCACACCAGGTGTGCCCACTAGTTGGTGTTTTATGTTTGGGAGATGTTATTACCACCTACAGGGAACATGCCCAAATATTCGAGCCTTACTTTTCTCTAAACTACACCCTACCTTGATGATAAGCAGCGTGTTTGCTGATTGGGAAACTGATCGGTTATACTGTATTTGTATATTTGAAACTACTTTCCTATGGCATATGTATTTGAATGCGCCAGGCTCTATTAGCGTTTTCACGGGAAGCTTTATGGCCAACCTGAGAACTATCAGGCTTGGGTACATCACCACCAATATATAAGTCTATATGTCAATAGGAAGAATTAATAAGTCAATGTGGACCTGTTGCTGTTAGTTACGTCGCTAGGCAACAGCACTATGCCTCCCCCATGATAAGGGCACTTGCAACAATATTGTTATTGAAAGATCTGAAAATTACACCTTTCTGCTAAACAATCGAAACAATTATTTCATAGGCAAGTTTTCGCTACACACTTCATGGATGCAAACCTAAAAAAAAATATATTAAAAAAAAAAATATTGAAAGTAACCATGTTCAGTCTAAAATTACCAAATGAGTCAGGAATACATGAGATTTCTTGTCAAAATTTGAATAATTGTATGGTATTCCATGTGAAATATTTACGGTCGTGTAATTTGTCACTTGAAAATGCATTACATTGCATGGAAGTTGCGCTTACAGGAGAGGGGAAAATGCACAGCGGTTGAGATATCGAAGGAAGTATTATCTCTCACCACTGCAAACAATAGCTAAGCCACTCCACGTTTTGTTAGCCTGACATATACGTGTGACGTCACCAGCTGTTCGTTCAAAGCCACGAGCACATGTGTATTTCACTGCATCTCCAAAGAGATAATTTGCTCCAGTTTTATTTGCCCGCACGGGGGTGGGTGGTTCCATACAAGATATTCTTGTGAAAAATAAAAGACATTACATTTTCATACGTTTAAACATGTTATTTATATATATATATATATATATATATATATATATATATATATATATATATATATGTATACATATACATATATGTCATATATATATATATATATATATATATATATATATATATATATATATATATATATATATATATGTAAAACAGATATACATATATACATATACCACATTTATGACTATTGTATTTAAGATAGAGAAAGCGCTCAAATTTACTTACGGTTACAAACGATAGTTTGTCCCCTCCACGTTTTGTCAGACTGGCATATCCCTATGGTGCTGCCATTCCACTTTTCCCAACCACTTTTACAGGTATAGCGTACTTCACCCCCAAACAGGTAATTTGTACCACTTTTGGTGGCTCCAGCAATGGTGGGGGGTTCACCACACGATACCCCTGAAAGAAGTCGTGTGTAGACATTAGATTATTGTATGGATATGACTAAACGTATGTTGATATGCATCTATATGTATTTTTAATGTAATTGCGCAATATTATGACGCCTTGTGTGCATTTTGGCTACCGTCAGTCGTAAATGTATCTGTGATGAATAGATGCATACATCTACTTCCAGATTCTAGACTAAAAGCCGAGCACTGTATATTGTTCATAGGTTATGTCGCTTCACACATTTATAAGACATATAATTCACACGAAGACATTGATGTTAAGCTAATCGAAGAGACAGCCATATATGTATATATATATATATATATATATATATATATATATATATATATATATATATATATATATATATATATATATATATAGTTTATGTGTGTGTGTGTGTGTGTGTGTGTGTGTGTCTGTGTGTGTGTGCTTCTCCATAGCCGTTACATAATCTTATAAGGCACAAGAAGCCCTAGAATACGCTCACGAGTACAAACAATAAGTTGTCCACTCCATGATTTGTCAGCCAGGCATCGCCTTGTGATGTCGCCGCCCGTCTTTTCCCAACCATTCTTACAGCTATAGCGCACTTCACCCTCGAAAAGGTAATTTGAGCCGCTTTTAGTGGCAGAAGTGGCATCGGGAGGTTCGACGCAAGATACGCCTGAAAACACATTGAAGTCTGTAACCTTTATACACAGACGCCATTCATTTTGTTTTGTTTTAATTTGTTATTTATTATTTTGTAAACCAGTGTGTGTGTGTGTGTGTGTGTGTGTATGTGTGTGTGTGTGTGTGTGTGTGTGTGTGTGTGTGTGTGTGTTCAACTTTCTGTTACATAAAACTATTATTTACAAAACAGGCATGGTATAATCTTTACCACAACTGTCCGGTTGATAAAATGTATATCAATATTTGTGTATATGTATGCTGTAGTGTCCGTTACGACCATGCGCTCTTTCCGTGCGTCCTGCCATCGATCCATTATGACTCAGGGCCAGCATAAAATCACCGAGTTCATATATCTCAGAACTTGTGAATTTTGTGACTGCCCTGTTTGCATATATCAAAATTTGCAGGCGAAAACACAATAATACCGCAACAAACTAGCGCAAATGAGAGATGGTGTTTGTTACAATTTACACATCGATTTGTACCTTATTTACTGTTAACACGTTAATTTCACGATTGGACGAACCTTGATTGAGCTGTGCCTCATGTGTGCAGAATTAACTTGTTCCCCTTGAGGGCATCAAAACCAAGCAGTAGTCTTGCGACTCTCAGTGGGCAGTCATTTCGTGCCGCATACATCAGTACATGTGCTACGGCATGTAAAAGTCTGTACATGCTGTGTTTATGCGCAAGAGCACAACATGATTTATGTACACAAACACCCGTGCCATGTATAAATATTTGGTTATAGAAACGCTATCTAGTGGATGTTCAATAACGATTCACTTTATCCAAAGAAAAAAGCCAATGCGTTAAGCCCTGGGGTTAATGACTGCGCATGCACAACCTGTCCATTAGGCTCTGAGGTAAATGAGTGTGCATGCACATTGTGAACCATAGTGGTGCAACGAAATTCAAAGTTTCAGTTGCAAATCTCTCCTCACAGGGCGAGGTTCACTTCATGGTAATCATAATACAACAGGGCTTGGTTCTTTAAGGCCCTTTTACAAAACCCCTTTCTCCTGCGGGAAAATGACATTGGCCTGGGACAGGGACTGCAGATAGATATTTTACCATAAATCAGATATTTTAGATCCAATATTATCTGGTTTACCAGCAGTTGGCTTAATTAAGCCTATTCATCAGGTGCCAGCACTAATCAGGACTCTTAACATTTTTTGGTGGTCGTTCAACCATGGACCCAATGCAGTTCCGACAAACAATAGGGTCCTTCAATACCTGGTCATGGATCAGAAGAAAAAGGATCATGAGAGACAATGTCAAGCTTGGCTGTGCCGATGTGTCCTTATACTATGTGTGTGTGTGTGGACTCTGTTACTCTCAGGTCACTTACTTAGTGATCATGATCCACACTGGAATCAATACACCATGGATCTACCACTAAATTGTACTTTTCTGTCTGGGTCACACACCCAGTTGACCCATGCCATTCTCTTGTTAAACACTAGGGTCACAGACATGTTTACAAACATTACAGCTGGACATGTTTTCTCTCATACACAAGACTTGGGCTTTATACATTTAACTGTACGGCTTTCAGAATCTTACCATGTACAACATAATACTATGATTCTGCTTTCTGGAGACATACAGAAAAATCCATGACCTGTGAGGCGACCCTGTGCAAAGTGCTACAGAGCCATAGCCAGAACACATAGGGCAGTAAGATGCATTGGCTGCTTCCAGGAATTCCACATCCGTTGTAGTGAAGTAAAACCACAATATTACAATTACCTTATGGAGACAAACACTCCATGGATCTGCTTACACTGTGATCTGCCAGCTCAATGTTTTACAGATAGCTTTTTTGACACTACAGGTGGCTCACAGCAAAATGATCTTAGTAGCTCTTCTCCTAAATGTTCACTGCCAAGCTTTTCCGACTCCTTCTTTGAGGAGCTGGTAAACGAGATTATATATGAGCCACAGCAAACTGAGCCTAACAATGGCAACCTACTTGAAGAGCTAGCAAATATAAAGGGAATAAAAATCGGCCATTTAAATATTTGCAGTTTATATCCAAATATTGACCAGCTCAGGATTATGTTATTCAACAAAGCACTAGATATTTTACTCATATCCGAAACCTGGCTAATGATACCTACCTTGACGCTGAAGTTGCCATCCCTGGGTACAACCTTGTGAGACAGGACCGATTACACAAAAAAGGAGGAGGTTTATGCTTTTACATTTCTGAAAAATTCTCATATGAGAGAATTGAACCTGACCAGGATTTTACTCCTGAATCTGCTCTAGAGTTCCTGGGGGTGTCGCTGAAAATACCGAAATCCAAACCTGTATCACTATGTGGCATATACAGACCCCCCCCCCCCCAGTCCTCTATACCAGACAGTGTAAATGATCTTGAGACTGCCATTGGTCATTTCAGTCCATGTGGTGAGACAATAATCCTGGGAAATTTTAACATGGATTATAGTCCTGATAAAGACACTGCACGCACGTTAAATTCTAGACTTGTGAAAAATACACAATTTTCTCAACTCATTAATGAACCAACCAGAGTCACTGAACACTCTAAGACAATAATTGACCTTATATTTACAAATTCTACCAACATGATAAATCACTCTGGTGTAATAAGTAGTGGGCTAAGTGACCACTCACTCACCTATCTTTCTAGAAAAGGTGTAAGACCAAAAGGCAAATTTAAAATAATTCAAGTTAGAACATACCGTCATTTCAGTGACACTGCTTTTGAAAATGACATAATAAACTCAAATTGGACACCAGTTTTAAATGAACTAAACCCAACAAAAGCTTGGGATAATTTTATGAATATCTTATTACCAATTTGTGACAAACATGCTCCTATTGTTCACATCTAAGTGAGAGATGGTGAACCATCGTGGATTACTACTGAATTAAGGTCCCTATGTTGTGATAGAGACCATTTCAGAATGAAAGCGGAAGACTCTGGAGCACCAGAAGACTGGGCTAAGTTTAAAAACCTGAGAAATAAGGTAAACAACATGGTATGTAATTTGAAAAAAGAATATGTGAAAGATGCTATAAACAACAGTGCCAAAAATCATAAAGATCTGTGGAAAGTTATTAAGAAAATTATCCCATCAAATGCTTTAAGATCTTCCAACTTTCCTTCAAAACTGGTGAATAACGACACAGAAGTCACTGATGCTGAGGAAATGGCTGAGACTTTCAACAGCTTTTTCGCCAGTATTGGTGATCAACTAGCTTCTAAATACCCAAACAATACTCCCCCTAATATTGGTAACAAAACTGAAGCCACATTCCACTTTTCCCCCATATCTACAGATTTTGTGTCACAACAGTTAAGACACCTAACAATTGGAAAAGCAACGGGCCTTGATAACTTAAGTTCACGTTTGCTAAAAGCAGGCGCCAATAGTTTATCTCTGCCCCTTACTCATATTTTCAACACATCACTTGTTACTGGCATAGTCCCCGATAAGTGGAAGGTGGCCAAAATCACCCCCATTTTTAAGGATGGTCAACTTAGTGATGTGAACAACTACCGTCCGATTTCAGTTTTACCAGTATCAATGAAAATTCTTGAACGTGCTGAGCATGATCAGTTTTACTCTTTCCTAACTAGTCATAATCTTATTCACGAATCCCAGTCAGGTTTCAGAAAGGGACACTCCACGGCAACGGCCCTTGCCCACTTTGTAGATGTTCTACAGAATGACATTGATCAGGACCGTTGTTGTGGAGTTCTCTTTCTGGATCTGAAAAAAGGCGTTCGACACTGTTACCCATCCTATTCTACTTCATAAGCTCAAGAGCTATGGTATCTCTAATGTCGAGCACGAGTGGTTTAAATCATATTTGTCCAACCGAAACCATCATACGGTCATAGATGGTAAAATCTCCAAACCACAGAAGGTCACCTGCGGAGTTCCGCAAGGTTCAATTCTGGGCCCGCTCCTCTTTGTACTCTACATAAATGACCTTCCCACTACTATGACCAATTGTAGCATTTCATTATATGCGGATGACACTGCTCTTTATTTTTCAGCAAAAAACACCGTCCAAATTGAAAACGTTCTGAACAATGAAATTGCCCTGGTTTCTGAATGGTTGAGAAGGAACAAATTGACCCTGAACACCAAAAAGACAAAAGTCATGCTCTTTGGGACTCCATACAAAGATAAACATGCAAACCCTGTTGAAATTAAGGTTAATAATGAAACCATTGAACAAGTTAATGAATTCAAATATCTTGGTGTTATACCTGACAGCTCACTCAAATTTGCTAAACATAGTGACTACATCACTCGCAAAGTAAATGCTAAAATAGCTGCTCTGGGTCGAGTGAGAAACTACCTTCCTAATGTTCTGATGCTTACATTATACAAATCCCTCATTCGTCCACATTTTGACTACTGTGATATCGTTTGGGGGTGTTGCCCCAAGTACCTGCAAGGCAGACTCCAAATTCTACAGAACAGAGCACTCAGTATCATAAACAAAATGGACCAATATACTTCAATAGATGACCTACACAATATGAGTCATATTTCCACCCTAAAAGAAAGACGCAAAATCCATCTCCAAATTTTCATGTACAAAGTTTTTCACAATTTGGCCCCAAATACTATCACTTCAAAATTTAAGCGAACTGACGATGCCTACTCTCACTCTACCCGAGCAGTCGCCTCAAACTCCTTCTGTATTCCTTCCATAGATAAAGATTATGGCAAAAATAGCTTATCGTACAGAGGAGCTATTTGCTGGAACTCTATTTCCCCTGAAAATAGAAAACTACCCTCCCTTCCCCTATTCAAAAGAGCTGCCAAGTAGTTCTTGACTATCTTGTGATAGCTGTATAACTTTTTATCAAATTTTATTTTTCCCAGATATAGTTCATATTGTCATATTGATCTACATTATTTGTGGTTATGTACCCCTGCTATTTTATGTTTACTTCTATACTTTTAATTGTTTTTCAAAGCTTTTATCACATTGTATTTAACTGAGTTGTGTTTATTTTAGTCATCATCTCATATTGTCATTTTATGTATCTTCATTGTACCATCCAGGGCCTGGTGGGAGATCAGTGTCTGGTACACTGAACAAGTCCCCCTGGTAAAATAATAAATAAATCAAATCAAATCAAGGGACACACAGGTGCACTGAACCAGCCCTTCACCAAAGTGCTAAATAAACTATGTGGTCGACTGGTGAGGCTGAGGTTGTTCAAACCTTTTACTGGGTCATAACCATCCACACACTACATTCAGGTTGTGTCAAGGGGCTGGGAATAACAGTAATTGGGACTTTGATACTTCTCCTTGTGAACATTGTAGCCAGATCTTGGATTTAGGATGAAGGGAAAGGCAGTATAAACCTTGAGGACCTATTTTGAGTTTTTTTTTTTTCTACCTAGTATAAATGATATTTATGAACTCTCTCAAGAGAACAGCTACGGTGTGTCACAACACTGAGCCACGAATTTTTTACTATGAATGTTTTAATTCAATATAGATCTGAAAGGGACAGTTCAGCAGGCTAGCTAGTTGAAGCTGCTGGATCCTATCTACTGGAATAAGATTTTAAACTTAAATACCATGGTATCTGTGCAGTGGTACAGGGAACAGGCTGAGCGTATCACAATAATTTACCAGCATGTGTAAACGTGTAAACCTGTCTGTTGGTCTTAGATACATTCATTTGGTTTCAGTGTAAGCGGGAAGGGGAGCACTGTAGAGGATAATTTACAAGTTGTCTTTTAAAGTTCCAAAGTCTACTGTCAGCATGACGTTGGGAATCATAGACCAGTTAGTATTCTTTCAGTTGTTTCAAAAGTCCTTGTAAAAGCAATATAAAATCAGCCACAAGGCTATCTGACATCAGGTTTTAGAAGAAGTTATTCTACAAATACCTCTTTAATGTGTATTACGGACAACATAAAAACAAAAACAAAAAATCTATCACCAGGAAAACATGTTGGTATTGTACTACATGTACTCGCTCTACAAAATGCATTTGACACAGCTGATCACAAAATCCTCTGTGACAAACTAACAGCCATGGGCATCGGGTCGGTCGAATGATTTTGATCATATCTATCGGACACAAGGCAGGTTGTCAAGGTAAATAGAGCAGTGTCAGACCCACTGTACATTCCAAAGGGTATATCCCAGGGTAGTCTATTGGGTCCATTCCTCTTCCTTTGCTTTGTGAATGATATGCCTATTAGTATCAGCTGCAAGATATCTTTGTGTGCTGATGACAGTACTCTTCTGGTCTCCGGTCATGACCACAAAACTATCGCATCCATTCTCCTTAACTAGCTAAAATCATGTCAACAGTGGCTGGACGATAACAAGCTCCCCTTACAACTCAGAAAGACCGTTAGTACCATCTTTAGCACAAAGAACAAACGGAAGAGAGTTTGGAAAAATAGTGTTACAAATATTGACCAAAAGCTCCAACGTTCAAAAAACGGTAAAACATCTTGGCATATCACTTGATGAATTCTTGTCAAGAGAACATATAGTTAATGGGATCATTCAAAACTCCAGACTACGATTTCTGTACAGGTATACAAGTGTCCTTGATACAAAAACTAGGAGGACACTGTGCTCAGCTCTGATCCAGTGCCACTTTGACTATGCATGCATCACCAGCGTATTGTCTAGGGCTCCTAGAGAAGTCTTAGTGAAATTTAAAAACAGTTAGCCAAGCAGGTCGGGAGAAAAATATTTAAGATTGAAAATAATCACTAAAGTTTTAAAGACAATTGGAGCTTAAGTATATAAACAAAAGTTATACGCACCCACCGAAGATACTAAAGAATGAGGGCGGTAAACTACCTTAAGCTGACTGTGAAGTAAACTGAGCCATATAAATGTATATTGGGGAGGGGGGGTATCCCTAGATGACCTCTTCATCAGTTTCCACTTTCTCGAAATTAAACTCCCAACCGTTGTATAATATAAATTTTATTTTAGTCAGAAATCTAATTAGGCTATCCGACTCCTTTCTGCTTTGTGTGATTATACCACCAGATAACAGCTTACCTGTGCATGTATCTATAAGCAATGAGCACAAATTATGGCTAGTAGTTTATCAATGTTGAACTATCTGTTTTGAACTGTGCTTTTAACGCTTATCAAAACCTAGACACTTGTATATACATATATCTGATGAAGAAACCACAAGAACTCGTATCGTGGATTATTTGCGTAAATTCTACTCATGATAGGAAATTATGCATACCCTAGACTAATGACTCTGCTTACTTTTTTATTCAAATCTAATTTATAAATATCGGGGTCAATGAAATCAGAAGAATTAAAAGTATATATAACCCCCCCGCCCCCCCCCCCCAAAAAAAAAGAAATATATAAACATACAAACAAAACAACCAAACAACAACAACAACAACAACAACAACAACAACAACAACAACAAAACAAACATGTATCTATTTTATTGGACACAATTTCGTGCAATGTGTGTATGATATTTAAGTCAATATCTTTATCATCGCCTCCTTCAGAACTATCAATACTGAGACTTACTCGCTGTACCAACTGTAGCATAATTCATGAATACTAATGGGGCATTAATGGGACAATGGTCGGTATACCATGTAGTCAACATCATTTATGACCAGTTTCATAGTATAAAAAAGCTCATTAGCTCGGAATCAACTTAAAAGCATTAATTTACGACATGATCGCAATGATCCTGTTTTCAGTTGGCTACTGCTTCTGCAGCTACATATTTTACTGCCTAAGACTTGCGTCGGTTAGCCTCCTCCAAGGGTTTTTGATTTTGATTATGGTATGGGATAACTGGGTTTGCTTCAAAGCTATATATTAGTTCCACTGTGAGCAGTGGAGCTAGAGTGTCGCTCCAACTATGGCTCACCATATGCAATATAAAACCAATTGATTAAGGAGTCGCAGAAAACAGAAGAATCACTCAAATACACTCACGGTTACAAACAATAGGTTGTCCACTCCATGCTTTGTTCGCCTGGCATTCCCTTCTGGTGTCGCCACTTGACTTTGTCCAACCCTCCATACAGCTATAGGTTACTGTATCGCCGAAGACGAAATTACTGCCAGTGTGAGTGGCTCCAGTGACCACAGGTGGTGCCACACAAGATGCACCTGAAAACGTATCGAAGTTATCTAGCTTTGAACACATGCAATTCATTTGGTGCTTTTAAACACATGTATTTGTCTTCTCTGCTTTGCTAAGTTATATGACGTCTCGCCTTACATATTTCCAGTCACTCACACAGCTACAGCTTGCTTTAGACTTAAAGTGGCAGTTTGCCCCAGTTTGTGTGGCTCCAGTCACAGTGGGAGATATATTATATGATACTCCTGGAATGGAATCAACATTGTACAATGAGATAAAATAAGCGTTTAGCATCTGAGTAAATATTTTTTAATCGGCATCTCCACGCTATATCCCTGAAATGAATAATAGTATTATACGTTGGCTACACTTGCCCCCATTAGTCAGCAAAGGTAGATATGGCGAATAAATGCATATATCGACTCCCAGATTGCCGAAAACGTGTAACAGCACCATATGTTGCATATACTGTCCCTTACATCTTGCATTTACATATTAGATAACTCACACGAAAGGAAAATTGTTCAGACACTGATTGAACATTCAATATAACAGGATAATGTGATTAATACACACATATACTCATATCAAATCCTACGACATGATAGCTCATATATATATATATATATATATATATATATATATATATATAGAGAGAGAGAGAGAGAGAGAGAGAGAGAGAGAGAGAGAGAGAGTGAGGAACTTAACAAAACCTAATATGTGACCCCAAGTACTGTTTGAATACTACCTGGTCCGATATTCAAGGAGCAAAGTTCTATTCCATACCACTCACTGATATCATTATATCAATTTATTTTGTATGAAGAACAAATCTTGTGCATGAAATTTGAAATCTAGAAGACAGTTGTTGGCATAAGTAGCCTTTATATAAAATCGGGTCATCAGCAGGGAGCCAGGGCAACCCTGGTTCGGTAGCATTAATTCCCAGACAAGTCATTCTACTAGATGGCGACACCATGTTTGTATTTTTGGTTTATGGAATTAAGCGAATATGATGTTCCTTTACATGTAACCCATATAAGACACACGTAATTAAAGTACAACGCAAACTACTGTTACAAAACACAATTCAACGCCTAACTTGTATTATTTGGCACATCAAAAAAAGCATTAATGAATCAATCAAGCAAAGGAAATACTTATCTAGAACACTTGGTCATTGAACAGACCCAACTACATCATGAGATGAAATCCCAGCCTTTTTTCCAACGGAAAGTAAAATGCAAACTTAATGTCACGTAGAAAAAGTCAGGCCATTGATATTTTCATATTTGGAACTTGAAAAGGATCACACACACACACACACACACACACACACACACACACACACACACACATATATATATATATATGCAAACATAATATATGTATATATATATATATATATATATATATATATATATATATATATATATATATATATACTTATATGCGTGTCTGTGTGTCTGTAAGCACATGTGGGTAGTCCTTAATAATCACATTATAAAATAGAGATGCCGCTCAAACATACTCACGATTACAAACAATAGGTGACCCACTCCATTTTCCTTCCGCCGTGCATTTCCTTGTGGTGTCGCCGCTTGTCTTTTCCCAACCATCCGTACAGTTGTAAGTTACTGTGCCCTCGAAGAGGTAATTTGTGCCAGTGTGAGTGGCTCTGGTGGCCGAAGGTGGGTCTCCACAAGATATACCTGAAATCGTAACGAAGTTATCTAGATTTGAACACATGGAATTTAATCGGTGTTACTCAACACAAGGTACTATATAGTTTTATGGCAAGTGCATACATATATATATATATATATATATATATCTTTGTTTGCCTTAAAACCATTTTGATTATGTGCAGGTTGCGTATCAGCAGCCATAGATCGAGCATGGTTTGGGATCAGCATATCATATCCACCAAGTCTGTGTACATCACAAAGTAAAAACAAAATGTTGTGCCTGTCTTGCTTGCACTTTCATGCCCAATACTCTGGAGTCAAAAGCACGATACTATTGAAACAGATCAGCAAAAGAAGAAGCTGATATTCCCGTTACTTTAAAGCTTGATTTGTACCTTTTTAACCCTAAAAGTGTTTATTTAGCTTTGCTCTGCGCACTTGTGCCTAAAATGTGAAGCATATAATTGCTCACCTGGACTGTTTACTATCTTGGAACTGCCCAATTTAGATTGATCATGGAGTTAGGGACCTGTATCAGGTATACGGAAATGAAATATATCATAATAATTCAGCCAAGTGTAACCAAGGTTGTGGCTGAAAACTAAAGCGTTAACAAAATATTTTGAGATAGAACGGTGAGAGAAATAGATCTTTGATGGTTTTATCTTTTTGTATGTATAAGTAGCGACTATGTCCTTATATATATATATATATATATATATATATATATATATATATATATATATATATATATATATATATATATATATATATATATATATATATATATATATATATATATATATATATATATATATATATCTTGTTCATAATTTGTGTTATTTCAACTTGCCTGATACAAGCCACACACTGTTCAGATATTCTGGCATTTTTAGTGTCTGAGAGTTTAACTAGCTCTGGGCAAAATTGATGATGGACAAACCCAGGATGTGAAATCCCAATGGCACATCTATGCATAATAGTTTTGAGTTTTGGCATACAAAGTCTTCTAATTTTGACTGACGGTACACAACAGTTAGCCAATGGAAGTGGAGTTCATTGGAATCCCAAAAGTCCTGGTTCAGGTTAGATGAAATTGTTCTCCCCATTTACCAGACCCATTTTTGTAGGTTCTGGAGATTATAATCGCTCTAATTTCCTTATTTTTTTTTTTATTGTTCACTGTTTTATATAAAGAGGCTCAACTTCATGTATGGATCTATAATTTAACAAGCATGGAGTTTCCCATGGTCCGTTGCACACGACTATGTTAACAAACAGCTAACAGCTTGTCGGAACAGCTAACGAGAGGTTGTGAAACCACAAGTTAACTACATGTTAGCATTAAGTTGAGTAACAAGGAGTTGGTTTGTAGAGGGTTTTGTCAAGTATCGATTGCACAACATGAGGTTAAAGCCACACTCCCTTGTGTTTTTTTTTCAATATTATGTTTATCTCACTTCATTCAGAACCACTTCCTGGGAGCCTTGCCCTATTCAAACTCTTTACACTCCATAAGTTAACTGTCACTAGCTTATATATATATGGAGGTACTACTCTCCATATTGCACACGTTCTTCTGCAGCATTTTGACATATGATGCATTTGCCCAAATAAATTTAAGGGTCTTCAGCGGGTAACTTCTCAGAATAGTTTTCAGAACCTGTACCCGTAAATGTTTTTCTGAATAGCAACTCCTTGTCTAAGCTAAATATTCAGCAAAAACCTACATACTAATGGACAAATACAAACATATCAAATGATACATCAGCTAAATAAGCAAAACTTTGCTTATACATGCAGAACTTTAATATGAATAAACATCTGTCAAACCAAACATTTTTACTAAATGTGTATAGTACAAGAATATTTTGACTTACCCATGAACCAGTATGTATCTTTTATAGTTGGATACCTTGCATTGATTATTCTAAGCACCTGTCAGTGTACAACTGAAGCAGAAACAAACTGGGGCATTATATTCAGTTTCCGTGAAAATAAAATAAGTTCCTGATAACTTTTGCCCCATGCTGCTGTTTAGATAAAGCCTTTGTATTCAGATTTATTGCATTATCCAAATTGAAGTGCAGTGTGTGTGTTGTAAAGGTCATGTACATGCAGTATGTGTGATATGGGTCAGAACGAAGCTACATTGTCAACAGTGATGGCAAAATGAGCAGCAAGATTATCAAAGTTAACTACACTTCCCTTGAAAAGTAGACCCTTGTTGAACTGCTGGAAGTTAAACAAATCTGCACCTTTTCTCAAGAAAGATTCACTGCCATAGAATTGTAGTAGTATAAAAGCTGCACCACAGGGGGCACAGAAGATCCCTAATTCTGCACATTCTGTTGCCTGTCCTTCGCCAACTCCATTGTATTAAGAACCACATTCTTGGAAAAGCAGAAACGATATATAAACCCATCATCATCATCATCATCATCATCATCATCATCATCATCATCATCATCATCATCATCATCATCATCATCATCATCATCATCATCATCATCACCACCACCACCACCACCATCACCATCATCATCATCATCATCATCATCATCATCATCATATATGTGAAATGCGTTACTTAGATTTTGAATTACATACTGCAATCCTTCGCAAAAACTGGTTCAGTAAGTTCAATGACATCAAAAAAAAAAAAAAAAGATCGATCAGAAATGCAGCAGCACTGGTGCTTCCCTCCCTTCCTCAGGTCATTGGTGCACAATTACATATACGAACCACATGCCCCCTACACGTTAAAAAGGGTTCAAGGAACAGGTTTTATTTGCTGTAAAACGAAAGTTACAATTCTTAAGTTGGTGTTAACAGAGCCCCCTTGGTTCTGTCAGAGTTAATCATATGCTAACCTAAGACTGACAGCAGCAACAGGGTGTGCTAACCAACTTTCAAGTAAACAACAGGTTAACTCCTTTTTGACACAATGAGGAGTTAACATGGGACTGTGCGACTGGCCATGATTTGTTGAATACTGTCGGAGACAATTGTCGGACACAATTGCTGGTAAAAAGTATCGGAAAAAAGAAAGAAAGAAAGAAAGAAAGAAAGAAATAAGCAGGGATTGAAGGAAAGAAAGAATTTCTACGTCGGTACACAGAGATAAGTAGCCCATCTGCAGCGTTGAGCGACTTCTTTCTATCCTCATTTTTTGGAAGTAAATGATGCATGCCCTCGGGGCAACCTGTGTTAAGTGCAGGGTCCATGGTCCAGGGCAGAGGGCTGCCCACGACAGTTCTTCTACACAGCGGCCGTGGCCTCCTCAGTGAGCAGATCAGTTTAACAAGTTCCCCATAGCAGGTGGAAGAAGCATTGTTTATCAGTTTATCAATCGTTAATACAACACAAAGAATGAAAGGGCCAAGACGTGACGCACTTGGTCACAGTATAAATTCCCACGTAATGGAGCTAAAACTTTTGTCACTACTTTCCTTTTTCTTACGGAAGGTGTACGTGTTTGTATAAAGATTTCCAATGAAATACTAGAGAACATTGAAAAATGAAAAAGTCACAATATATTGAAAGAAGCAAGGTGAGCAGATTTAAAACTAATCACAGGTCCTTGTTTTGTGTGCACTCAGAATTCATGTAGCACTCACTGCTTGATATAAAGTATGACAAGACATGACAACCAGTGCCCCAGATCCACCAAAACATAGTATTTTGTACATCCAGCTGACTGGAGATGTTATTGCGAAGATGAACACTCGGGAGCTCAAGGTACTACCTGTGAAGGAGAAAAAGATGTGCTACTGCCAACAGGTGGCTAATTGGGCATCACATGTGCGTGAAGCAGATCATTGCTTAAAATTTCTTATGAGCACCTCAGCCAATGGTATCCCGCCTGGTCTGGATCACACATAAAGATGAAGGAGCTATTCAGTACACGACTACTTAAGAATTATATCACACTTAAAGAGCCCATCCTCACAAAAATAATTTTTCCATGTCTCCTGCATGACGTCTTTTTACCTTTAATGATACAGACATATTGTGAAATCCAGTAAATTATAGAGACATAAACAGCATATGATCAGAGCTGTTGTATACTTATCGTAAGTCGCAGCTGAAAAAAAAAATGAACCAATGACATTCCTTAAAAAGAATGGTTGCGTGATAAATGCCATTTCTGTGGACAGGCAAATGAACAATTTCGTTTGTCTCTTCTGCAAGCTACAACAAACATTTTCAATTGAATTGGACGTGCAATTGTAGAGGTTTCTTTTAGATATGACCATAAGAGGAGTCAGAAAGTTACTAAAAATCTACGATAGGCTGAACGCAACAATTTGATCAAACTAAGTAGAGACCCTGTCAATATATATCCATACCAAGTGTAAAAAAGATATGGCAAGCACTTGAAATTTGGAGATGCTACACATTGAACTGTGAAAAGACAGATGAAGAGACTGACAATGGATCACCGCAATCCTATAACATCAGCTGGCTGAAAAGTCAGTTGAATTTCTAATAATGACTCTTGAACTGTGCAAGCCAAGATTTTGATGTCACATACAGTGGTGATGTTCTTAAGAGGGGTGACCTCATAAATATCCTGATAGTCACACGACCACTTTGACTGTACATTCAAGGCAGCTGAGAAGACGACGGTCACAATACTCTATTCTTGTTGTGGTGGTATTTTCCAACTCCAAACAGCTCTCATATCGCTTCAACAGCAGGCTCAAACTTCTTTACTTTTTTTGGCCAGTGTTTAATGACAGTATCACCATAACCATCACAAATAAGTCATTCAACCAGTGGGATACACCTTTCAGATAGAATACCGCTGTAATGTCATTGACAAATTCACATATCATGATACATTGCAACCTGTTATTCCTTTAGTCCGACAATAAAGCCGTTTTGTTCTCATTTTTGTCGTTTGTACGACATTATGTGGCTGTTGTCAGAGAAATTCCTACCCTAAATGCAGGTTTGGGTATTGATTGCTCCTCAGCAAAACTTGTTCTGGCATGAACAAAGCTATTTGTTTTCTATGTAAGCTCTAATTATGTCTGGGTTTGCATCCAGACACTTTGTTTTTTCCAAGAATTATTTCCACTTTAAATAATAACTTTTGTGAATTCAGTGCTGCCACTGTCTTATTACCAAAAAGTATCCAATTTAACTTTACAACGCATAAATTTTTCGGGGAAAAAAATTTAAAAAAATAAATTTGAAGCAACTTACGGTTATTGCAGTAAAATTATACTGTTACAACAGGGCTGTGTGAACAGCCCATGCTCAGGTGACCTAGAGATTCATCACATTTGTGGCTCTGTAAAGTTTGGATAGGGTCAAGGTCACCAATTGTTGAGTAAGTCTGACTTACATGTATATGGAAGAACACTAACGTGTGAAACACCAAAGTCCCAGTTCAAGTACTTGTTAAGTTATAGCTGAGTAAAATAAATATATGTTGCATTGTGACCTCAGAAATGAGATCAAGGTCACTCGTACTGTCTGATCGTGACCTTCATAGAGAAACATTAACATGTGCCACATCAAGGTCCTAGCTTACTCAAAATAGATCTTGAGTTATCAAGTGAACAGTTAATTTTTATAACAGTGGTCCTCAGACCTTGGATCACTCATGTTCTGTCTGAGTGTGTCATTCAACGAGGGTATCCCATGACCCTGTAAAACACGAAAAAATAGTTCTCAAGTTATCATCTGAAGAGTTAGATAAACTTAGGTGACCCTGTGACCCTTAAGAATGAAGTCAAGGTCACCCGTGTACTGTTTACCTCTGGCTGTCATGCCCTCAAGTTGCCCTATGCAATTTTGAAGTGTTCCTATGTGATTATGAATTAATTGGCCAAGTGGTTTTGGCGGTCAAAAGTTAACCAAAAACTCATGAAAGTAAAACAAATAGTTGTCAACTTATCATCTGAAGAGTTAAATAAATAGACGTGACCCTGTGACCTTGACAATGAAGTAAAAGTCAACCATGTACTGTGTAACTCTAGCTGTCATGCCCTCACGTCTTCCTATGCATTTTTGAAGTGTTCCTATTCACTTTTAATCAATTGGCAAAGTGGTTTTGGAGGCTAAAAATTAATAAGAAAAAAGCAAAAAACAAAAAAAAAAAGAAAAACAAAAAAAAGAAAAAGAAAAACATAAGAAAAAAAAAAAAGAAAAAAGAAAAAACAACAAGAAAAAAAAAAAAAAAAAAAAAAAAAAATCAAACAACCCCCCCCCCCCCCAAATAAAATCCAAAAATCACTTGAGCGCGACCATTGAACAGAGTAAGCAGAGACCAACCCAGCGTACATCCCCACCGAGTTTGAAGTGAAGCTGATGAGTGGTTTGGGAGAAAACCCCACAATGTGAATTACCATTGCAATCCCCACGCACTAACACAGTAATCAGTAGCACTGTATAGACTCATCGATAATTAAATACCCGAATTGAAAATCCATTAAAATTCAGGGATTCATAGTGTGAGGTTCTCCCGCGGCGATTTTCGCTTTGAAAACCTGACAAGTTTATTAATTCCACACTCCATATACAATGTATCAATTACAATTCCTGTTCATACCCAAGTAGGACTGGAACGATATACCGCGATAACGGTGAATCGCGGTACAGTCAATCCACGATACACGTATCGAAATGAGGTCCCCTGTATCGTAAAATACGATACATTCCATCATATAAGTAATTTCAGCTCTAAAAAGAAAAAATACGGAAGTCAAGGCTATAATTCATTAAGATTTACCGTAATTTTGTGAAGGTAAACTGGTCAATTGACCAACCATTCGTCGGCCTTCTGATTATGATCTACTTTTGCTTGCAAAAGTGTTTTGAGATTCCCTTCATAATCATATATGCATGACGCTTTGTGGCTCTACGTCATACCCTTATGTGTAAAGTCTGAATCTAGGTCAGCAAAATGACTGTGCCCGGCGAGAAAAAGCATCACGCTCATTATTCAGGCGTCACATTAAGCTTGCGTCCTGCATCATAGACACAAAAAATGAAGAAAAGACGCCCGGAAATTAATGAAAACATTGTCATTTCGCGTCACTGTGGACGCACGCACAAACGCGATGCATTTTGAATGACACAAGTGCAAAAATTACCCCATGCGGTCACGGTGTTTTGCATCGACCATTATCAGCATCATGAATATGTATTATACTGATGGAATCCTCTGATGTTCGTCTTTCTATGTAACAAGCTCTCTTATTTGCTAAAAAAAATATTCCTGTGGTATCCCTCAAAAAAAATCCCATAATGGGAATGGATGTTCGTCATTTCATCTCATTATAAATGCGCTGAGAGCACTTCCAGGCTCCTCATTGTGTGGATTTGATCGCGTGCCACTTACTGTCCAATCAAATTCGTTGTTGCCCATGTGCCTGTCTCATGCCCGCAATGTTGGGAAGATACAAGTCTTATTAAGCAAAGATTATTTGACCAAGATGTCAAATTTTCACATCATATTTTCACCAAGAAGACTTCTATCGAACAAATCTAGACAGACAAAGGCACGAGTGAAAATTCATTACCGACGGCAAGGAAAGTACGCACATTAGTCATCGCACGGTCACATGTGAACGAAGCCAAAATTTGCATTAGGCCTGACACGCTGTTGTTGATCACTGTCTCCGATGGGGCACGCCGTTATTGGTGTTTTTTTTTTTTTTAAACCAAACAAGGCAGGAATGAAATTTATGATCGAAGGCCGGAAAAAATACACGTTCAACATAGCGGAAAACCATGCCTGGGTGCATGCCCTTGACAGGCTGTGTACACTCGCTTGTGTTGCATGGCTTGTCAAATTGTAGGCCTCGCTTGTGTTGCATGGCTTGTCAAGTTGTAGGCCTACCGTGTTGCTTGATGAAAAAAAGTGACCGCACTTAAGACCAGACTCTTAACACCACCTACGGCATCAAATTTGTCAGGTATATTGAAACAGAAAGTGCACAGAAATATAAATCATGTAATTTCTAACCATTTTATCACGTGCAATCAATCGCAAAAATAACAGAGCCCAGGCATGTTCAATCATGCATGCCGCTTGTTGTGCAAGCTAGTTAAAAAACTGTGCGATACCAGATACTGGCACAGTGGCAGCGTGCTAGGGGTTAAGCCCCCTTCACAATCATTTTTTGGTAGACCAGGGATGTGTCATAGACTTAGTCCTAGTAGCAGGTCCCTGGGCAGATTGAGGGATGTGTTATAGACTTAGTCTTAGTAGCAGGTCCCTGGGCAGATTGAATCCATCCTTGGTACAGTCAACAAATTTTAGACCCGTTTACATGAACAAAGAACAGACCTCCATGCTGATTTGTACCACTTAGAGTGCATTTTTGGCTGTGTCAGATGGGAACCAGGACTTTGGCTATGCATCAGGTATCTCTGTACCATGGTCCAGGTCCTCATGATGACTGACAGCAAAACATGCAAGGTTTCTGTTACCCCCAAATGGGGTATATTACCCTTTCATATCAGGAAATAACCCCCTCAGAAAAATTCAAAGGGTTCCAACTTCCTGTATTGTCTTTGCTAATTTTGCAATAGATAGCAAAAATAATTGACTCGCTTTCAGCTTGGGACCCTTTAAAATAATTCCTAAAAGAAACATTGACATGGACCCATGGTTGTCACTCAGTGGGAAGATGGTTCTTCGTTTTTGTTAACCAGACACTCAGAAAGGCTGTTAGAATATTTAAAACACTACCCTTAATATCTAGCTGAATTCCAAGCAAAAGTTCAAAAAATGTGTCCAAAAATATAAACAAGTATATCAGGGAAAAAAGTATGAATAGAGTATAAAAAGGTAAAACAGTGAAAGTTAAGCATCATACTTAAAAAACAACAAAAACAAAAAGCAAAAAAACAAAACAAAAAAGCAAAAAAAAAAAACAAAAAAAAAAAACAAAAAAAAAAAAACAAAAGCAAAAAAAGCAAAAAACAAAACAAAAACAAAACAAAAACAAAAAAAACAAAAAAAAAAAAAACAAAAAAACAAAAAAAACAAAAACAAAAAAAAAAAAAACAAAAAACAAAACAAAAACAAAAAAACAGTGAAAATTAAGCATCATACTTAACAAAAACAAAAAACAAAAAACAAAACAAAATAACAAAAAAAAAAAAAAAAAAAAACAAAAAAACCAAAAACAAAAAACAAAAACAAAAAAACAAAAACAAAACAAACACACAAAAAACAAAAAAAACAAAAACAAAAAACGAAACAAAACAAAAACAAAAACAAAAAAAAAAAATAAGTGGCAGCACTGTGTATACTATAGTATCCTCAATTCATAAAAGTCACTAAACGATGGCGTCTTCATTTGACAATTACAAAAATGGATTTGTTTCCAAGACAAACCAAGACTAAAATATAATGAGTGCGCCCAGGTGTTAAGCATTCTGCGTGATCACCTGACACGGCCGTGACATTCTGGAATCACACATGAAGCTGGCCAAGGGGATGGTATCTCGACATGTCAGTGGGGCGACAAGATTATTCGTGAAGCAGGCTGTGACTGACATGTGTGACCGTGCTCAGTTTAGAGACACCAGAAAAAATGCCTTTAACTGGAAAGTACACCAACTGAGCTTTACGCATGGAAAGGCCTCGCTGTTTGAGCCTTCAGTCTACTAAGATATTTTCCTTCTTATTTTTGAGTAAAGACCATATACACGACCAAAACATGGAAACAGTCTCCTCGCAGTTTAAACGTAGTGCTTTCCTTAAGCCTTTTCTTTTCTTTCCCTTTTTATTTTTCGCAGCTATTGGTAAGGTTTTGTGTTAGTTGCTGATCTAACTATTCGAAAAAGGCGCAGCTAATTTCCATGGCTACCACGATCTTGACGGATTAAATTTTGAAGGCTATAAAGTATGGAGAAACACTACATTATGTGTACTATATATATAATTTGAGGAATCACTAACCATTTTCCGTTTTTTCTATAACTAAATGTGTCTCCTGGTAATTCTATAATATACATTTCAATATAGACATATATTATGTTATGTTCCAGGCCCTGGCAGATTACACGCTTTTTCCCTAACATAAACACAAAGAAGCAAAGAAGATATAGACAGCGTGCTTACTTACGCTCGCAGGTTAGAAGCTGACCACTCCACTCTTTGTTCAACAGGCAGGTGCGACTCTTATTCCCAGACTTCCTTGTCCAGCCTCGTTTACACATGTAAGTAACAGTATCCGTGTACATGTACCTGTTACCAGTTTTCGCGATATGAGATGGAATATCTGAAGGCTCACCACAGGATATATCTGGAAACGAATACATTTTGTTCTATAGTGGTTTTGAGATAATAATATTGCAATTACTAATACCTAGTGTTGTGAAAATAACGTTCTTCCTTTTTTTCTTTCTTTCCTTCTTTCTTTCTTTCTTTCTTTCTTTCTTTATTATTTTGTTCTCCTTCTCTCTCTCTCTTTCTTTCTTTCTCCTCTCTTTCTTTCTTTCTTTCTTTCTTTCTTTCTTAATTAAATAATTGTCGGCACCTCTTCTAAGGCTAAGCTAACGTCTCACAGGCTTTCTGAAGATCTGTTGGCAGTCGGAAACTATAATGTTGGTGCTCTGTCTATGTGCTCCCTGATGATCACTTGACGAGGCTATTACGCCCCCTAGTTTTATACCAAAATAAAACAATAAAGTTTGTTTTGAGGTCATTCGGATCATTTAATTATGGCTCGCGGTATTCGATTTGCGGCCCGACGCGAAGCTGATGGTGCTAATGACCTTTGGATGGCAGCAAATCAAATAGGCTTCCAGGGGCTCTACAATGATCCGAATGACAAAAAGAAAAAAAAAAGGAAAAAAAAAACGCTTTTATTATGCATATATTAGTTTGAAGGTTAAAATAAACTGGTGTCCGTGGCTTTGTATCATTTACGGCCCGCCAACTTGGTGCAAATGTCATTTGAAGCTTTTAACCTTATCATAAGTGCCGTGATGTTGCAGTGTCGGAAATGCCCCGTAAATGAATAATGATATTACCATTTGAGTGTCGATATGGGGACTCGTATATCGTTTTAGTCCGACTATGATACTTTCACACTTGATACAGTAGTATTTGTGTTAACAGCATGAGATTTTTTAGATCAATGGAAAACGAATTGGCTAGAGTACCCTCCATAAATAACACAACTTATTTTAAAAACAAAAATTATATTTTTCTGTTTTGTGGCTCGATTTACAAAAATTGGCGACTTTTTGTCGCCATTTCTGGATGTCAGTACCTGGCAGGCCCACATATCTACAATTTTGCTTGAGTGTGCAGAACTCAATCCATGCAAAACCCTGTAAACAGTCCCGCCTGAGTGGAAACATTCAACCCAGCTCGTTAAAGAAATCGAAAACGAGGTCCGCATGAGGGAAAATCCCTATTAAGACCTGGTCTGTGTCTATTTTAAAGCCTCGGATGAGTGGAAACACGCAGTTGGCACAAATATAGTCCCAAATCAGTTCCGAACGAGGATAAACACTCAACCTTTGAAACACACACAGCTCTGTACGAAATTCTACATAGCTGAGTAATAACATTCAAACGATTCAAACATGTTATTCATTATCCAAATGAATTAAATGAATTTATAACACCTTTGAACTTGTTGTCAAGATAAAGCACCCCCCCAAAAAAAAAACAAACAAACAAACAAACAAACAAACAAACAAACAAACAAACAAACACACAAAACAAACAACAGAATAAACTGAACAAGCAAACAAAAGCAAAAATTGGAAAAAAAAAATCGGACAACAGTCCACAGATATAAATGAGCCCAAATGGGAGGAAATACTGACCAGATGGCTGTAGCTGTATTTATATTGTATGAGAACAAAGCGGCAAAAATATTTGGTTGGCTGTAAGATTTGACCCTCATCAGGGAGTCTGATAAGCCGGGTCAAATGTGGAGCATGACAGTCTTGTAGGCATGTTTGCTCCCATGTGATCAAATCAGCGGCCACACAACCTTCACCATGATGGGGGGGGGGGGGGGGATTTGCCGTGAGATACTAATTCCTGCTGCAGTTTTCTTTTACCTTCTGTTGTCAGGATCCCAAAAAGTATGTGGTCGCATTGTGATGGCTTACTAATCAATAACTTCAAGAATTTTACTTGTACTTTACACACCACCAAGAGTTATAATTAAAAAAGCCACTGGTGTCTGGATAGACATTTCATGTGATGAAGAAAAACGCAAGTGCCCATTCCCCTCCCCAACCATCTTTTCTCAATATTGATCATGAAACGTTAACTTATATATATATATATATATATATATATATATATATATATATATATATATATATATATATAGAGATATATATATATATATATATATATATATATATATATATCAATTGGTATACACATCACTTTTAAGATGCATAGAAAGAATAATGAAATACTTGTGGTTCCCTTACTCTGGCACCCCCCAACACACACACACACACACACACACACACACACACACACACACACACACACACACACATTCTTCCTGTCCTTGTGAATTCGAGAGGACTGATAACTAACTCGGATCCGTCATGTTAGCCTACATATATTTCTCGGCTGAGAGCAACCACTGGTCAAAAGTTACTAAGGTGGCTGTTGCCCTAATTTCGCTCAATAACAAGTGCCTTGTCAGGCCAATCTTGGCAAAGAAGTGGGATGAGAGGGAAGGGACTGGGGCAGATAGGGGGGTGTTTTTACAACAATTTTTTTGATAAAACAGCCTGGGTCACTGATTCTGTATATTCTGCTGGGGGCCTTCACTGCTTCCAACAGCCCACTTGGCCACCCATTCCGGGCAAGACTGACCATAATCACCCTACCGATTTATGAGTGGCCTTTAAATTCATTTCATTCCAGCTGGCTGGGGGAGGGGAGCACCTGTGTTTGTGTGTTTGTTTTCAAGCCATCAAGAAATTCTTACGTGTAAGCGGTGTCTTGATGCCTGTGCATACGACTAGCTGGGCTTTCCATCCTCACATGGAGTATGGAGACCTGACATCCTCTACACCATCCTGGGACCACTGCTTACTGCCTTATCACTCAACAGTACAACACCGCAGATTAATGGACATATAACTGACTTAAATGCAACCCGACCCTGTGTAGGAACGTACCAAACCACGGGCATAATTTGTAACACAGTGACACAGAAGAGGACTTATTATCTGTGTTGCTGGTCAAAAGACTCAAAAACCACAGGTACCCACCAAATCTGAAACAAAAACACATAACTTCAACAGAAGATACATGTTTTTGCATTTGCATATCATAAGTAAAACACAGACATGTGTAGTACATAATACACATTTTATATTCCAACTTATTCGTTTAATATGTCAATTGTCCCGTCATACCACTTTAATAGGAACAAGGTGTAGTCGCCAAATATAACCGGTCTTGGATGCATAATACAATCGACTCGGTTAATACACTGTCTGTAAACACTTGAAAATTATTGGTTTCAATTGCAAAAAAATATGGACCTTTGAAGGTCTGAAGCTCACAGCCAGTCTTTTCAATTCTTGAAAAATCCCAAAGCATCCTATTGCATTAGTTTTAAAATGGGTCCCCATTTCATATTTTTTAGCTTGGCCGACTTGTAGCCATGGCTGAGCTGACAGGATACTCCTTTGTCCGTCATTCGTCCATCCACAATTGACATTTTTTGCTTCTTCTCTATAACTGTCAGTCAGATTTACTTCAAATTTGGTGGGCTGACCTTGGATAGGATTTCCTTGAAATAGTCAAGCTCCAGTGATTTTGGGATTTTTTTTTCGGGGGGGGGGGGGTCTTAAACAAATTTCCCTGAAACTGCTCATCCAATAGCTTAGATATCACACAGGGACACTCCTAGGGGCCCCTAGTTGTTCATCACGTGATACTGCAATTATTTATGTGTGCGTGTGTGTGTGTGTTTTGCTATTTTTGACTTCTCCAGAACCGTCACTCACATTAAGCTGAAAGCTGGAGGATATGTTCCTTGTGGAAAAGTCAAACAAAACTGTTTACTAGGTGGCACTGCTGTGTATTCCTAATTTTTAATGTTTTTTTTTTTTTTTAATTTGTGTTCTTCTCGGTACCTCGGTAAATGCACCTTTCCTATTGATAACTATGTAAGGCACTGGGCAGTCTAATTCTAACAATGTCCGGGTGGCAGTCCAGATATTTTGTTTTTACAAGAATTACTTCTTTCTTGCCCTCTCTTTCTCTTTCTCTTTCTCTTTCTTTTCTCTCTCTCTTTCTCTCTCTCCTTTTCTCTCTCTATTTCTCTTTTTCTTTCTGTCTGTCTGTTTGTCTTTCTTTCTCTCTTTTTTTCTTTCTTTCTTTCTTTCTTTCTCTCTTTCTCTCTCTCTCTCTCTCTCTCTCTCTCTCTCTTTCTTTCTTTCTTTCCTACGTCTGGGTGCCAACACAGACATGTTGTTTTTCCTCAGGTTCTTATTTCTTTTTTAATTTCTATTGCACCCAAATTTCTTTGGAGATTTGCTAAAGCACTATTATTCCCCAAACCACCAAACTGACTGACCTACAAGTGAAATTGGCACTTGGTCGGGAATAGTCATGATATTTGAAATTGTTCAAATGAAGGGCAACTAAAATGTTAAAAACTTCATATCACCCAAGCTATTGAAGATTGGATCAAAATTTCAATGTGCATGTGCAGATCTGAGACACCTACCAATAAAATGCACACTGAATGAAAGATTTGTTTTACAGAATTTCAAACTATGCTAATTAGAGAAACTGAAAAATGTACAAGTTGAATACAGTGGTTCCTGCTGTATGCAACCACTGCCCTAAGCAGCCACATTTATTTTTGTGGTCACTTGGCTCAGACATAGGAGTCGATTTCTTTGTAAAATTTATCAGTGGTGACAGGTCACTTGCTGTATATGGTCACTTTTCTTGGCAGAAGGGGTGGCCACATACAGCAGGTACCACTGTATATCTTAAACTGTTAAACATATAGATGCCATTCCAACTTCAATATTAAGGTTTGTGGCAAAGCCGCATCCAATGAACCATGAACCAAAGGATTCTAATTCATGCAGATTAGGTGACTTTGCAGGATTTAAATCATGAATAGCATCAAAACTATTATAGGTGGAAGTGACATTCCAATTTGAATCCATAGGTTTGTGATATAACCACATCCAATGAACCATGATCCAAAATTGCACAATTTTAGTTGATGCAAATTAGGCAAATACATCAAATTAAAATATTGAATAGCTTCGAAACTGTTATAGATATTGTTGTCTTTCAACTTCAGTTTATAAGTTTGTGATAAGGCAACGTCCAATGAACCAGGAACAAAAGTTGTAACATATAAAATTATGCACATTAGGCTAATACACAAAATTTAGATCATGTAGAACAATGGCAACGTTCAACATTTCAAACTGTTCTCATCTTGAAAGCACCCAAATTTGCTGTGAAGCAATTTTTTTCGAGTTCACATTTTTGTCTTCTTTTCTGAAACTATCAACCAGATTGACTTCACAATTTGTGAGGATGTACTTTGGGCCAGTCCCTACCAAGATGATATAAATAGTCACACTCCGTTGATTTTTTACTTTTCATGCAATATCTTTTTTGTTTTATCTTTTTGGGGAGATTTTTTTTTAAACCTTCTCGGAAACTGCTTACTCAATTGCTTTAATATGACACAGGAACACTCCTATAGACTCCTACTTTTTGATTGTTCACCAGGTGGCTCTGCTGCTTTTTTTTCCTAATTTTTGATGCATTTTTGTGTTTTTGCTATTTTCGGCTTATTTTCCAGAACCAATAATCAGGTTAAATTGAAACTTGGTGGATATGTTCTTTGTGTAAGAGTCAAACAAATTTGTTCACTACGTGGTACTGCTATGGACTCCTGGTTATGTCTGTGTGCCAACACAGACAAACTGTTTTTCTAGGAATTCTTTATTATGTCTGTGCCAACACAGACATATTGGTTTTCTAGGAATTCTTTAAATCTTTTTTTCTTACTTTGTTTCTCCTTTTTCTTTCTTTCTTTCTTTACAGGTAAATTTGTCCGACATTTCAGTTGAAAAGTATTACACGTTAAAACCCCAAACTTGGGAAAAATGTACTCCTATAGATGAAGTCCCACCTGTTTATAATGAGAGGTCATGCTTTTCAAAATTATGCCACTAAGGGCTAATTATAATTTTAAATCTTAAATATCTTATATACTATAGTTGATGTGGTTCCGAGCATATAGGAGCTTGATCATAGCAAAGTAAAGGTCATCTCAAATGTCACGGTCATGTCAACGTCAAAGATCAATTTTAGGCAAAATGTCATTTCTGAGGTCATGGATCACTTGAGGTAGAGATCATCCGAAGGTCAAAGGTCATTTCAAGGTCAAAGGTCATTCCAAGGTCAAAGGCCGCCTTTGATGGTGCTTTTCTTCTAGCCATAACTCGGTCAATTTTTATCCAATTTTGATCATGCTGAGCTCAAATTGTAGCTGTGTTAACACTACACATTTGTATAAGAATATATAGCCTCAAAAGGTCAAAGGTCATGGTCATTTGGCCCTTTGAATGTTTTTATCCGGCCATAACTCGGCCAATTTGCATCCAATTCTGACCATGTTGGACTCAAATTGCAGGTATTGCAACACTGCACATTTTTATAAGAACATGTAACCTAAAAAGGGCAAAGGTCAAGGCCATTTGGCTCTTTCAAAGTTTCATCTTGCTATAAACTCAAACCGTAATTATTTCGTATTTACTATTATTTTTTTTTTATTTCATTCCTTGCACCTTAATGCATACAGAATTCAAACACTAATGTACATATATATATATACCAAATGTGAAATACAAACTGTGTTATTATTACTATTTCTTAAAAACAATTTACATACATATCTCACCACTTACAAGCCATCCCTGGACCAGGTGAGAAGACAGTTGTTATGTTTGTGTTATTATTGTCCTCAAGTGCCCGGATTAAATTTCCCTGTTCATGTGTGCACAATGAACATTAAAGTAGGAAGTAATCTTCTGTTTCCATATCTCAAGAATAAAAAAAATACACATAATCGATTTTAAAGGATTTCGTCTTTATATCTCCCCATTTCTATTCACAACTGATGGTGGGCGTGTGCTCCACTGTATCCGAAATCCTTCATCGAAGTCAAGGAATTTTATATTTAAAAAAATCATTTTTAAAACGTCCACATGTTCCACCTTTGGCTTTAGTAGCCTGTAAAATATCATCAGAGCTGAACTGAGAACCTGATTATTTTGATCATGGAGAGGTAATTTTAACTGTTTATGAGAGACTTCCCGTTCAACATTATGACCCTCATATATCCATCTATATAGGAAATCATTAGACTCTTAGTTCATCCTGACAGCCATAAAAAGAGGTTCCTTTACATCTAAATCAGTATTCTTAGATTAAACATTTACCAGAAGATTGTGTGTGTCTGTTCATAACAGTTTGAACCAATATTTTAATATCTTATTTTTATTTTAGTCCATAAGTAGTGGGTACATCCCTAATTATGCACACAGAGCTAATTTTGTGGGTTTTCTTGCCTTCTTAACGTACAAATGTCCCAAAAGTTCACGAGGTATTCTTCAAATAGATGGTTCCTTGACCACATTTTGTGTGGCCAGGATCACAGAAATACGTTACTGTTTGAATTTGTTCAGGTAGCAACGGACCATATATTCCGGCCCCATAAGTTATAATGGGTGAAACATATACCTGAAACAGTCAAAGTGCAATGTTTGGTGATATGAAACATTTTTCGGAGGTGATGATACCAAGTATTAATGTAAATGGATTCTTTCGGGCTTTGTCTGCTAAGGGTTTTCCTGGAAGTGTAAAGACGCGACGTGCCTGAATTATTAATCCAAAATATTCAAGACGATAAACGAAAGCTCAGTGTTTACTCGTATACCAAACTTCATAATTACTTTCCAGAGTGTTACCGACATAAACTGGGAGTGAGTAAAGTCATATACTAACCAATCAATGATAGTTACTCTATTGAATGAAAACTTAGTAAGAAAAGTTGCAAAACATGGGTTAAACATTACGTAAAACTGTATCGAGATGACGTCATCAGTGAAACAGATAACTACTGCCTACCACCAACTCCCTTCGATATATATATATATATATATATATATATATATATATATATATATATATATATATATATATACATACATATCCATAAACATATACATATATATACATATATATATATATATATATATATATATACATATATATATATATATATATATATTATATATATATATATATACGATTTTTAAATTTCAAACGGTAGACGGTAGTTACATTGACCATCTACCTCCTTCCAACAATAGCCCTATAAAACCAGACTTACCTTCACAAACAAAAACTTCCACTTCACATAAAGTAAGATAACCGCCGTTTCTATTAGGATTGGTGCCGTCATCGTTTAAGTCAGGACGACCTTTCTTTGCTTTTTTAATGCTGACGTAATTTCCACGTTTTGCACTTGTACATTCTATTATGGCACTCCGAGATGAAGGCACGGTTCCATTATAATACGCACAAAGTGAATGATCAGCAACTGTTGCTGTGGTGCCCACGCCTATAATTAATTCTCGTAACCGACGGTAAGCTGAAATGAATACAAAGATGTATTGTTCCCAGAACATTAAAGATTCAGACATCGGAACAAAATCGTGCAGACAAAATGGAAGAAGACTGTTGGATATTTATGTTATATGGCATTTATATGTTAAGCAGAGAGTGTATGGATGCCAATGCTTGCTGTGTTGCCAATATGTATCATCATCATCATCATCATCATCATCATCATCATCATCATCATCATCATCATCATCATCTATCTGATCGAGGCAAATTCAAGACCAGAAGCACTGGAGACTACGTTCAGGCTTTCCCAATATGAAAAAGAAAAAAAATGGGTTGAAAAATAGAAGATGTTGCGTTGTTTTATTCGTTATGTTGTGAATTGTATGTGTCATCTGTCTTTTCATAAGCATTGGTGCTTGTGCATGCATCCGCAGTGCTTTACCCATAGCGTCAGATTACTGTGCTTTTATGCCATCAGCTATTTTGGATGGTTGTCTCGGCTCCTGTACGCAATCAATCTATGAGTTCAGGCACCTATTATTTTGTGGTGTCAAATGCTTTTAAAAGTTTGCTGGCCTCCTGTACCTAATCCACCCACGTCATGTATGTTAATGAAATAAGTAATGCAAAATATTGGAATTGTATCTTGAATAATATTGGTATAAATAGAAATGGGGTTTTCTATATACATATATAAATTATGGGTATTACAACATTGCACTTAAGACACAATCACTTGTATTTATCAGTTCCGTACCGTAAATCAAATGTGGAATTATAGGTTTGCATCTATCCATTTTATGTCTGAAAACCAAATGGTAGTGCCTATAACTGGGTCGTGACACATAGACCCTGACCGCTCTGCAGTGTAAGCAGGTTATCAGACTACAGTGCCAGCTTTAATGCAAGGGGAAGTAATTGTTACTGACATCGATTTACGCTGAAGCATGTGTGAAGATATTTGTATTGCATGGATGTTTAAAGGTACGGCATGAATAGGACTTAGACAAACGGAAAATCAAATTTAGCTTTTGGTTGGAAACGGTGCTCCACTCGCCGCCAAAGTTTTCTATTGGGGAAATTGCAGTGGAGATGCCGTCATGCCTGACGACCCTCCACTGCGTCGCTATCGACGCGCTTCTCTACTAAACTTGTAAAGGGCAAAAACACACAAAAAATTATAATAATTAAGCCCCCCAAAACAACGAAAAAAAAAAATAAATAAAAACCTAGAAAAAAACCCTAAAAAACCCTAAAAAAAAAAAAAAAACACACACACACACGGAAAAAAATATAGTGCAAAAATCTCAAGTCTTCCCTGGTACCCTCCCTCCCCCCCCAAAAAAAAAAAAAATTCAAACCGACACTCTGTCTCTGTGCTTAAAACTATCTAAAAAGCATTAGTTATGGAAATCAGTATCTGAATGTACGAACCGCCTATGTTTGCAATCGATTGCCAAATATACATGTGGTATGGAGGCAGAGTGTCGGTTTGGATTGTTTTTATACATTGTTTACATGCATCACTAGTATGTGCCACTTTTCCCTTAATTCATTGTTTACTTTGTAAATGTAGATTTTAAATTATTCACATATCTTGAAGTATGCGAATGCTATTATGACTCGGAGTACTAAAACACATGTTAGGTTTTGCTGACGTCCGCTATTACTAGTTTGTCTATCTTTAATTTCTTGTCTTGGATATGAGCGAATGGGCAAGATCAAAATCATTAATAAATTCAGTTATGAATCAGTATTTTAAACAAGTATTTTTGACAGCATGTGTATTTTGCTAGCAAAGAAAAAGACAGAGCTTGTACGTATGCAAAAGCCCTATGCTACATGTTTTCCACATGGATTATTAAATAGCCTACTATGCATCGTACAGGAAAGGGTTTAATGATCCGGACTCGGTGGTGCAAATTACAATCAATTCAAACAAGGGGGCCTCTACAAATAAACTCGTTCCGAGGTAAGTGACATTAGGATATGTCATGATCTGGAAACAGGAAAAAGACTCGTGAATCTCGCCGGGTTTTCGCAACGAAACATTGTTTAAACCCATCATGCCTTGGTTTGGTGGCACTACGTTGGTTTAAAAATACTTTATTGAAAAAACAAAGGACCGGCAGGCTCACCAGCCTATATAACGGCTTCTTGTACATTTATAACAAGACTACAATAAAGCTGTGCGCAACAAGACATAGATATGTCACGCTCGGGACAAATAGGAAGAACAAAAGGTGGAAAGGGATTGGTGTGTGAGCATAAATGCAAAAGCAGGAATAGTTGCGCAAGACTACAAAAAAAAAAAAAAAAAAAAAAAAAAAAGGGAAAGAAGTCGAAGTGTGAGCATAAATACAAATAGAAATATTTCTACAAGATTATTCATTTATATCACGTTTTGAATCTACCAGATAATTTAAATTATTAACGAACCAGCCTAAATATTTCCACATTTTTTTCTTTTTGGACCTCTCCTTCCTACTATTCCGAACAATAAAGTTTTCAGGTTACAACTAATAAGAGTTACTATTTTACATTGTAGCTCTTTCCGTAGTATTACATACTTGTTGCATCTAAGGGATCGTTTCCCGATTATCTCCATATGAATAAGACTCTGCGACACCAATTTTGTACAGATCAATGTTCAGCTGGATTCTCATTCTAGAATGAGTTATGGCAATTTCCCTATCTCCAAAATAGCAGAGTTAGTTACGTTTTCGACTGTTCCTGTTCAGTTTATGTTTAAAATCTTCAATATGCTAAGTTGTCCTGACTGATGGTACCAATTAATTCCTTTTCAAGAATAGTTGCTGGGGAAAACGAATAACAAAAAGTGGTTTTCGTGGCCTGAATGACTCTCATGTACTTTGTCCTTGATGAAACGGTTCTTGTTAGTAAACTAGAAAGGTATGCTTTGGGCTGTTCCATTTACAATTTTAAACAGAGGTACCAGTTTTTTGTTTCTTTTTATGATGAACTTATTCCAGCTAGTCTCTGAGTAATTATATTTGAGACTAGAGTGAGCAAAAGTTCTTGTCGCCACCCGTGCTGCATCCAACAGTTGAAGTCTAGCCTTGTCGGAATTTGAGCATTCATTCCGGACCACACTTCCATACTCTAGGCTAGGGTGTAAACAGGAAAAGTAAAGAACTTCAAGCTATTTTCTGTTCAAATGCACTGTAGACGTACCAGGACACCAACCAGTTTTTGTTGATCTTGTCTGAATGTGATCAAGATGAACTGACCATGAAGACTTACAAGTAGGTCAAGGACCGAAACGTCTGTGCACGTTGACATTTTCAAGATTATTCTTGTTGAATGTCGAGTTGGGATGGTTAACTGCTATGTTTGTCTACTTACTATCAAGGATTTTGCTTGTAACAATTAAAGCGGACAAGCTATTGGTTAGAGCAATGGGACATTTATTCCATATCAAGATTTAGAACCTCGGCCAATTCGGTTGGATTATCAACTCTGATAACGAGTGTCGTGTCATCAGCAAGGAGACGTATTTCTGACCTAACAATATCCAAAGTGTCGTTTACATACACAAGACTGAACCTTGCACGACTCCTTCTTTGATTCTCCCCCAAGATGATGTCTGCCCTCAATGAGTACCCTTAGGTTTTTCTTACAGATATTCCCTCAACCACGGAATAAGTGCCCCTCTGGTGCTTGCATTTTTCAGTTCGTGTATTGACCCTAGGTGGTGCAACCTATCGAAAGCTTTGATGTCGCAGAAATACTACCTGCGCTTCTTTCTTGAGATCAATCACTTCTGAAAATCCATGACAACGATACACAAGCTGATAACCGTTCCATCACGGCGTAAAATCTTGATTAATCTTCAGATAATACGTAAGATATGCTTAAAGACCACACTTTCAAAAAACATGCCTACACAGCTTAATGGAGAAATAGGTCAATAGTTGTTACATACTTCCGGCGCACCACCTTTGTGAATTGGTGTTAAGTGCGTTTCTTCCATTTGGTTGGAAACGTACAGTTAGAAAACGAGAGGCTCAATAATCTAAAGATGTAATTATATTACTACCAAATGTTTGAACTTTGGCCCTGTTATCATTACGCTGAGCAGGGAATTTTGTTTATCTGCAGAAAGTTCAAGATCAAGCTTGTGATTGCTACGTCATCAATTATTCTTGAGTCGTTGTTTTGAATGAATAATAGTTTAGCTGAGCTGCCGATTGACTTGTTTAATGTCATGAATATTGGTGTTTTTAGAGGAAAAGAATTATGTTAGCTGTCTGACCCTGCTTCTTTGAAAGGGGATAAAAATATTCATGTTGCAATATTTTATTTAGTCTTTTGCTTACTCTATTCCTTTACTAAAAGGGGATAAGTGGTTATATACTGTCGGAATTTCTACAGAAATAAAGCTTCGTCTGCACTGAAGCTTCACGGACTTGGCTATCTTTGATGATTCTATCATTATATAGTGAATCTCTCAATTAAGCAACCGTTGTATTAACATTTTTTATTACCTTTTCTACTTTGGAATTCCCGACAAAATATCAACTTTTCATAATTGCGGGTCCTCAAAAAGCTTTTGTCGCACAGTGTTTGCCTCGTGTTAAATCTCCTATTTCCAAACTAATGGATATATGCATTTAACAATATATATCTGCTATCGATTTGTTAGACAACCCGAATAGTTCTTGTAAATATATATTACCTTTTACATCTGTGAAAAAACATTAAAAGTTATTTCGTCCTTTACAGTGTTGCAATTCATGCCAATACATATTATGCTATATTTTTATTCGAATTTGAAACATATCGTAACTATCGTATGTTACGCATTCCATTCTGACGTTCATCCAAACCCGGTTCCACAAACACTTTCAAATATTTTTCTCTCTACCACGGCAACGTCTACAGTATATGAACTGATGGGAAACTAGACAAGCTAAACTTGCTCACAGCTCCAAGTAGCTTTGCTATTATCACTCTATCTGAGACTTTGTTACATATTAGTTACCCTGATAATGATTCAGGTTTTTCCATCGCCCTTATGTAAAGACCACTAGCGCGGCTCGGGGAGGGAGGGGGGGGGGCGTAGCAGTCTATGTAAGAGATATCATTGCGCGCAACAGGTGCCCAGATCTCGAATCACCACACATCAAAATTACGTGGGTTGAGATATCAACTGGCGCCGGGGGGTTGAGGGATTGGGGGGCAGTCCTGGCAGGTGTGTACTGCCCTTCTCCCGGGCAATCAGCAGATGGCAGAAATTTCTTTATGGACTGCCTGGACCACTTGGTTGCTTCTGCCGTCAACAAGAAGCTTGGGTTGCTAATTTTCACTCGAGACTTCAAAGATTGTTGTCGTATGTGGGTCTCCGAACACGCTGACAGTGAATTAGACCAGCGTTTACATGATGTTTTTGCCACATCATTTTTATTTTTACAACTTAAAACAGCCCAACCCGTTCAACAAAGTACTCCCAGAGCCTTCTTGATCTCATGATCACCGACCTCCCTGTTTTTTCTCAATTCTGGCGTCCCCCCACATGTTTCATCTTTTGATCATTTTGTGATTTTTTGTTCGTTTTCATTTCAAATTACTTGCACCGTTGAAGATACAAGTACAATCTGGGACTACAAACGCACTCAAATTTTTATTTGAACAAACCTTTACACAAAACCCATGGGCAAAGAGTTTGCCATCGTTGACTCAGTTGACAGCTCAGTTTTCTTTTGGCTCAATTTTTTTTCTGGATATGTGCAAACGATTGTTTTGCCTGTTCAAATGTTCTGCTCAGACACAAAGACAAGCGATGAATCCATGGGCTATTAAAGGCTGATGATAAGATAAAGTTGAGCTTACAAAACATGTGCGCCTCACTCTTTTAGCCAGCCCATTTACTCTCTCTGTCTCTCTGTCTCTGTCTGTCTGCCTGTCTGTCTGTCTGTCTGTCCGTCTGTCTGTCTGTCTGTCTGTTTGTCTGTCTGTCTGTCTGTCTGTCTCTCTCTCTCTCTCTCTCTCTCTCTCTCTCTCTCTCTCTGTATACAACAAAATAGAGCATCAATTTAAGCTCTGTAGATCACCTGGCCAGGACAATCCTATCCGTTTATATGATTTAATGTTTAGAACTGACGCTCGCTTGAACACTTTACAGATTGAAGCCAAAAAATGTTGAAAAAGTTCTACATTCACTCAAAACTGGCTTGGCTTCTTAGCAAGATGGCATTGGTAACGTCCGTCTGAAAAGTACTGCTTTTTTAATATCAACCTTTCATAGTCACCCCTGTTCAATACCTGCCTCCAACATTCTCAATTCCAGGCCCGTTGTAAATTATCCAATGTCTGTCTTCAAAAAGAATAATAAGCAATCAAAATGAATTTGTCATCCAATATCTCTCCCTTGTAATGTCTGCAGAGGTTTTGAACTTCTAGTCTACAATGACGTTTATCACTATCTAAACCAAAGCGAACTTCTGAACCCTAAGAATTCAGGCTTACAGAAACATGATTAAACAGATAAGTTAATTGCGGTCATTATTTCTATAGTGGTCCTGAATCAAAAATAAATAATCGATTACCCTTGACATTTTCAAGGCCTTTGATAAAGTTTGGCGTGGAGGTCTTATAAACAATTAGGCTTCCCCGATCATTTAGTTAATTTTATCAAAAATAATTTGTCAAATCACCTTCAGGACGTCATCTTCAGTGAGCAAAATTCTACATGGCTTCCCCTTGATGATGGAGTTCCTGAAGGTTCAATTCTGGGGCCATTGCCGTTTTTTTTATATACATCACTGACATGACTGACAACATATTATGTGACATTAAACTTATTACAGAGGATGCAATTAATTTAAAAGGGTTCAAAAGCCCATAACATCAGCTGCGTTTTAAGGTTTAATACTGATCTTGATGGAATCAATGTATGTAGCTGGTTCTACAGCCTGAATTGCCATTATGCTTTGAACTCTATCTCACTCCTCCTTTCCTGTGAGACATTCGAGACCACCAGACACTGTCCATAAGTGATACACTTATCCCTGAAGCTCGCTAATATACGCACTTGGGTATCAACATGCCTAGTAAATTTTTGTAGCAAGCACACATAATCCACATTGTCAATAAATGCAATCATCGCCTCACTCTACTCCCCTACCTTCAAGGGAAACTGTCCTGAAAAAAAAAAAAAAAAACAAAAAAAAAAAAAAAAAAAAAACAACAATTACGTTTCAGACAACCATGGTGAGACCGATACTTGAGCACGGGAGTATCCTGTTTACTAATACTGTACTATCGGCCTGTGTCAATCCATGTAAACAATCCAATAGGAAACTGCTACCCCTGCACTGGCGTGTGTTTTCCACAAATCAGGAAAAGTCTTTTTCAGTTTGGCCAGTCTAAAGTACATGCACGTCTCTGTAGGTTCAAACATTTTCCTTCTTCCAGTTGCATTTATAAAGCCCACCGTGATGATACCTTGCTTTACTTATTTGACCCCACTACTTAAAACACAGATTGAAGATGTTGAACACTGTGTGCTGCCTTTTGGCTCTGGGAGTAGATTTCACCGACATTACCTATTTGGCAAGTGGTACCTTGTTATCGTGGTTTCTGAAAATATATGTTATGGTGCCATCTTCTGATTGTTCTAGATCATAGTGGAACTCAACAAAGAATGACAATGATGCTATGATTTTAACAATAACAATATATTGAGAATAAAAAAAGGGGTACAAATTAGGTACATGAAATTATACACTCAGCTATGCTTACAGTCCAATAATTCAACTGACTGCAGGTAAATCCTAATCCTTAATAAGATTCTCCATAGGTACTGTCCCACAGTTCCAAGTCCTACAGTCTTGTCCAAACACAGAGGTATGGTTTGGTTCCAATATGGTAGACAAAGGAACAGTACTGATCATAATAACACAAATATTGAGTATGGTTCCAATGTGGTACATTGACAAAATTACCTGAGTCGTTAATCTGTCAAACCGATTCCCCCAAGTTGTTTACTTGCCTGTGTGCCTGATCGTCCAAGCTCGAAGCACACGGGTGATCAGGGGCGCAGACAGGCAAACAACAAGGGGAATTTGGTTCAGACTGATTAAAGACAAGGGCTATTTTGTATTTATCCGCTACTGTCCATTAAGAGAGAAAGAGAGAGAGAAAAAGAACATTTATAGCACTTGTAACATTTTATTTCACCACTTTACATGGGACCTTGACACAGTAGTGCCGTGTGTATGACTATAAAATTTCAACAACAAACAAAAGCGGTTGACCACAGGCTTAATGGCGGATTTTTGAACAGCTGTCGCTTTAGACAAACATCTCGATGGAAAGACATTTTTTTTTTATTATTTTTTACAAGGAATTAACTTGGTGGAGAGGAGAATCGGAAGGTGACGTTGTCTTTGAATGTTGCACCAGCAAATATTCCAAAGTATGCACTCGTCCAGCTCAACTGACTGTTGGCCATCAGATTGTCCCCATCAGTGACGGCAGCATAGCCAGCATTGCCCAAAAGAGGAGGGCAAATGCTCCCTGCCACATCAGCTGGGTCAAACGATGAAGACCGAGTCTGGAGAGTGTTTTGGACAGATCTTAGAGGTCTCCGACAAGAAGAATAATTTCCCTGGAGAAGGCTGCACGTGGTGTGCCGTTGATTTCAGCTGGCTGTTGCATAATTGTATACGGACTGTGTATTATTGTGCCCGCTGAGCTTTTGAATAATGGTTGGCAGAACAATTGGATTTAAAGGCAACTGCACTTTGTGCGTCTTACAGGGTGGTTGTTTTTTTCTGCCAATCATCAGTCCTGCATTTTTGGCCCTAGTTTGCATCAGAGAAACAAGTTTATTCTTACCCATTGGCTGGGATTTTATAGCACTGACCATCAGGTTTTCTGCCGTGATTTATGGCAAGGTAATAAGGCGAGTTTCCATATATCAAATATGGAATTGATTCCTTTCATATTTGGAAAACCATTTCTCTGATTTTACAAATAAGGTAACAATAGTCCCACCCATGGGATATGGTCAACAATATCACATAGGCCGTATCCCATGGGTTTTTAATGTAATATGATACCAAGTAGGTGATAACATGAAAACAAAATGTAAGTCCACTCAAAGACATGGCCCACTCTCCTTGGCCATAGCAATGCTTCACAGTCCTACAGGCGTAAAATCACACAGCTTCTGCTGGATCTCAGAAATCTCCCCAGTCATGAAGGGAGCTGCTTTATATATCTAAGCTATGAATTCTCACCAGTATTTTACAATTTTCCAATTAATCATATAACATACTTCACTATGATCTTTGTAGACCACCTCATAAATTTCCCCTTTGTTGACATCTTTGCCTGTATGTTGGTCACTATTACAAACAACTTCATTGTTCGCCATCACAAAAGCTCATAAGCAAAGCATATTGACAAAGCAGGCCAACTCAGTGACCCGGGGGCACACTCAATAAATACATTGACCTCGCCAATTCAAAACAAACAGCTATACACACATTCATAACAAGAAACTTCGACTAATTCCTTGAATTGAGTGAACCTAAATTTGAAGTTGTACACTTATACCTCCTGAAAAACTCAATGAGTTCACTAATGATTCGTATTTCACATGCTTCTGGGACAGACAGTATCCTCATATTAAGTTACGATAACTGACTCTTAATGTAGAACCCTCCAGGGATGAATTACAGCTCTCTCTCTCCCTCTCTCTTTCTCTCTCTCTCTCTCTCTCTCTCTCTCTCTCTCTCTCTCTCTCTCTCATACACACACACACACACAATGAAGAAAAAGGAACAGAGGAGGAGGAAGAAAAGGAGGAGGAAGAAAAGGAGGAGGAAGAAAAAGAGGAGGAAGAGGAGGAGGAGGAAGAACTAGGAGAAGAACAGAAAAGAAAATAAGAAGAGGAAGCAAAGGACGAGGAATAGTAAAAGGGGAAGGAAGAAGAAGAAGAAGAAGAAGAAGAAGAAGAAGAAGAAGAAGAAGAAGAAGAAGAAGAAGAAGAAGAAGAGCGTCGTATATGTGTTGAGAATCCGTTATTTTGAACGTTGTTTTGCTGATTAAACGGTGTACTGTTACATTAGGCTAAAGAAGAAGAAGAAGAAGAAGAAGAAGAAGAAGAAGAAGAAAAGAAGAAGATGAAAAAGAAGAAGAAAAAGAGGAAGAATAAGAAGAAGAAGAAGAAGAAGAAGAAGAAGAAGAAGAAGAAGAAGAAGAAGAAGAAGAAGAAGAAGAAGAACAAGAGCGTCGTACATGTGTTGAGAATCCGTTATTTTGAACGTTGTATTGCTGATTGAACGGTGTACTGTTACATTTGGCTAAAGAAGAAGAAGAAGAAGAAGCAGAAGAAGAAGAAGAAGAAGAAGAAGAAGAAGGAGAAGAAGAAGGAGAAGGAGAAGGAGAAGGAGAAGGAGAAGGAGAAGGAGAAGAAGAAGAAGAAGAAGAAGAAGAAGAAGAAGAAGAAGAAGAAGAAGAAGAAGAAGAAGAAGAAGAAGAAGAGCGTCGTACATGTGTTTAGAATCCGTTACTTTGAACGTTGTATTGCTGATTAAACGGTGTACTGTTACATTAGGCTAACCTACTCTATTGGTTTCCTGGAGTTGTCTTCGACTAGAATCTGTTACAGAGGCTAATAGAATACACAGAAACTACTTGCAGAGGTAAGGCGATGATGTTACAGCTTGTACACATAGATGACCGTTTCTTCCCTGCCAAGATGAACTATAACATACTTGCAAGAGTGCAACACGCACTCACTTCAAGCATTATTTAGCAAAAAACGTGAGTTCTGCAGGTATGGCATTTCGGATTGCGTCAACACTTTAAAAAAGAATGGGACACGGCTAGAGAGATTATTTTTCTAGGGCCTTGATTGGGTGTGAGGGCGGTAGGATTTTAGTGCTATGATATGGCTAAAACTATATGGCAAACACCTTTATTGACACAGACACACTTATTTGGATTACCCTGGGTGGCTGATCTAGGGGTCCCTAGACATAATAAAACACACAAAACTATGATTTCAGATATTCACATTTCAAATAAGAAAAAAGAAATAAAAATAATAATAATACAGCATCAAACACTAGGGGACTAATTTAGGGAAACTCCATGCATTATAAACACATATTTGAAGATTATCTGATTCTTATGCAGATTTGGGTCTTTCAACCTGGGAAAGATGACTGTATGCCTACATATTGCCATGCTGTTCTTGGGTTTTGCCATTGACATGAAAGGGCCCGATTTACAATTTTATTTTGTGGAAATAAGTAACCCCTGATGCACAGCTTGGTGATATATGAAGTTCTGCAATAAACGGAGTTAGACAAAAAAACGGAAACTTCATGACGAGGAGGGGGAGGGGGGTGCAATGCCTCTGACAGGCAAGTGGCAAACATGTTTTGTATGACCGATTGACCAGCATAAAACATTCTGCCCATTCAGTTTGCAGTCATTTAGAATAACAACATTAATGTGATGTCATAGCTGCCCACTGGCCAAGGATTGAAATCTTCCTCATCCCCTCGAAATCAAGTTTTATGGCTCAGTGTGCTTTGATGCCCCCTCGTAAGAAGCGGGGACGTCCCCACACAGTGAATTTCGCAGCCTTTTCACACATGTAGGCCACCAACAATACCACTCCTATGGGCGTGTTGCATCATGTAAATTTACTTTGTGTTTATATTTTGCAGCTATTCAGCACATTTGCTATGCTTATCAATATTTGAACACACGTGTAGGATGACAAACCAGGATAAAGCAGACATGCGTCACAATTTCCTTCCATTTCACCTATACTCACACTTGGTCTGATACAAGAAAGAACAAAAGGCTTCATGTTTTTCTAATACAAATTTGCAAGGACGCATAATTGTTTACGCTGACCTCGAACGTGACCAATATAGTTCATATTGTATTTATCTGTGGACAAGTAGTCCAGTACTGGAGAAAGCTTGATTGTTGTTTTTAGTTTGCCAGCACACAACAAAGCAGGTTGTTCGTGGATTTGGCAAGACAGCTTTATTTGTCTTATTTAAGGTTTCCAATGACATGATTCCACGTAGGATAAGGCTTGAGCTAGATGATTTCCTATCTAAATAAATTTACGGGAGCGTATCGGCCCCCCGTGAATTGATTGGGATAGGCAAAGCTCCAGCAAAAGCTTTATCATACATGGTGTATCTGATGTTTTGATAAATGAAATTTAATATTTTCAAGCAAAACACAGTTATACAAGTTATACTGCAGCAGATGAAAGAACTTTCCACCCTTCAAACTAGTGTGTTACAAATTTGCGTGATCAGACTGCTGTCAATCCTTGAATTCATTTACTGACACAGGAATGTAGCATATGGTATGAAACGTAAAGATACCATATTTGACTGATGAGCCAGTCAGGAGAGAGCACACAGCGCATCTCAACCAGATATTTCTGGGCATTTCTCTCATCTGTTCTGTGACAACGTCAATGGCCCCTGAAGCTTCCAACCCCCCCCCCCCCCCTCAAAAAAAAAAAAAAAAAAAAAAAAGAAAGAAAAAAAAAAAAAGCCAGTGACAATTGTAATGAATGTTTATGGCATGCAGAGACATTATTTGCTGGTAACCCGGAGGACTAAGTAAGGCATGAAGGTAACTTGAGTCTGGAGGTAAGCCATAGTGGTAACGTCTCTAACCAGGTATACGGAAATGATCATCTGTCAAATGTTGCATTTGAATTGATATAGGCTGATAACCTGACAAAACGCTGACCCTCAGTTAAAAAAAAAATAGCAAATATATCTTTATCTAAAGAAGATGCACAAAAAGGCCCGGTCTGTTATTGTATTAAGTCAGGAGTGTTGGTGAGGAAACGGAAAACTCCAAATGCTTTCACTAATGAAGAATGCAGAATCGTTAATCAAAAAGTGGTTCCTCTACACATAGAGAACGGAAGTCTTAAACAGCTCATGATTTATTGTCTCAAAGACATTTTTCTCACATGTTGATTAGTAAATCATAAATTAAAGTTCATATTGCACTTTAATCGATGTGATAATATTTCTGATATCCAGACTTTTCGCCGGTGATGTCCCTAGCTTTCTCAATGGAAGTAAAGATGTTATTTGAAAGTTAGACTGGTCAGTTAGCCCTAGCACGTAAGTATATGTAGGTTTTGACGTCATTTACGTAGACACGAAAGTAAGCAAATATGTGTCCATGTTCAAATAAAGGTTGGAAAAAGGTTGTGAGGGAGAAAAATAAAATTTGATTAATTCACAGAGTAAGATGAAAACATGGTATAATAAGAAAGCAAGGGAAAGATTTTTTAAGCAAGGATACAATGTATTGGTGCTTTTGCCCATACAAGGGATTTGACTCAGGCAAGATTCAGTGGTCTTTACCTGGGTGAAAGAGAGTTGGATGATGTGGATTACATAATGTCTACCCAAATAGAAAAAACAAAAACCAAAAACAAAACAAAAAAAACAAAAAAACAAAAAAAAAAAAACAAACAAAACAAAAACAAAACAAAAACAAAAAAACAAACAAAACAAAAACAAAACAAAACAAAAAAAAACAAAAAACAAAAAAAAAAAAAAAAAAAACAAAAAAAAAAAAAAAAAAAAAAAAACACACACACACAAATTCAAAAGGAGGACGAATAGGAATTGTCAATATTACTTGTTTGAAGAATGATGAAACTGATAATTAGGAAGATGAAAATGATCATCTTCTAATAAAGACTTGAGTTCTATTTCCAGTGTAAAAATGCAAAACTCTAATCTATTACAAAATCTCGATTGCAAAGATCAGTCATTTGTAGCGATCATAGCAAACTGATTTAGCAAACTTACTCATTAGGTTTGACATTTATTTTCAGACCAGCCTGTTAACACCTCAATATTATGTCATGGTGTAGATGAGGTGATACTGGTCCAAAAAGGCAGCAACCTTATTGGACGAGACTTCTGAGATTGGCTGCAGTTCGAGAAGATATACATTACAAGCTTTGAAAATGGTATAAAAGAACCAAGCCAGAGTAGCTGGAGTAATCCAATTGCATTGGTTCCAAAACATGATGGTCTATTGCGATTTTTGCATTGACTATAAAGAGGTGAATTGTGTGACTAAATTAGACTCTAAGATACATGCTTATCTGATTCAAAGGGTGCATGACTATATCAATAACATAGAAATATAATTAAAATTGTATAAGTACTATTCTTATGAATGTTTTCATATTATAAGAATAATGGAGGAAATACTGTTTATGTCGTCATGTCCACAGTTTACTTGAAATGAACAATAATTGATTTAAAATCTGTGTAGAACTTTTGATTGAGTGATTGAACAGGAGATTATTCTTATTTTACTTTTGAGGAGTTTATATTGTTAACAGTTAAACTGTATTCATAGAGTGTGCATGCCACTCATTTACCCTACTCTGTCATTGAGCCTCGATAAGTGAACAATCAACGGCCTGAAGTGGCGACCTTCACACAGGCACAGTACTAAATAGTAAACAAGGGGAGAGTTCTGATGTGGTTTGAAAAAAGTCACAGAGAAGTATGATGTGTGATTAATTACAAGATCGTAGACTGTTGTTGAGAGTTTTCAGCAAATATATATATAACACCACCCTTCATTGCTGGGAAGGGATAGTTCTGAGATCTGATATAAGCTGTGTGTGCCGAAGCCAGTCGGACTATGGGCTGTAAGCTATTGCTATTGCCAAAGTGATACTTATTCATGCATTGTACCTGTGCAGTGTGGACAGTATCTTTGAGTGGACAGGTACATTTGCTGATACTCGTTTATAAATTGTACCTGTGATGTGTGGACAGGGCCTTTCAATGGACTGGTATGGTTGGTGTTTAATGGTACCACATTTGATCCAAACTGTGTGTCTGTGGGATTTGGATCAGTACTGTGTCTTGCCTTTGTGTAACATATTGGAACCAGACCTTACGTCTGTGCTTATTTGGACCAGACTATATGGCAATTGCCATAGGACCTGGAACTGTGGGACAGTACCTGTGGAGAATATTTCAACAAGGATTTGGGCTTACCTGCAGTCTTTTCATTATTTGGAATCTCAAGATAGCTGAGTGTATAATTCCGTTTACCTACTTTGTACTAATTTTCGATTGTTAATATATTGTTAAACTTATCCTCATGTTGTCATTCTTTGTTCAGTTCTGGTACCATCTAGAATATTCTAAAGGTGAGAATCGCAACAAGTTTAATATTCTTCCTTCTTTGTTTGTTTGCTTTGTTTTTCCATCGATTGAATTATCTTCACGACCATCTAGTCACCACAATAAACCAATAAGGTGACGGGCCTGATCTTGTCGAGCTGTTTACACATTATGATTGTAAGCAACACGCCTCAAACGTGGCATCTGACTACTTGCTATTGTTTCAGGCTTTCAGTATTGTTTCATCCCTTTAATATTTTCTGTGACATGGGATTAAAAAAACCGTTGTTTCACGCTTACACTATTTCTTGCATGATGGGCCTCTTATGGCCAATTTTGATCGTTTCTAATCAGCGACGAATCTACCTATGCGGTCATACACATGCGGCTTCTTATATATTGCTTTAAGTTGTATGTGATGATGTGATCCCTTAATTGGATTGAAGTAAAGATTCGATCAATCTACTGTCTCCTTGTGGGGTTTTAGAGAGGCATGAATGCTCTAATAGTGCGGCTTTCTTGATTTTGGTCATAAAAAATGACGTATTGGTCCCTTTGGGTTTAGATATATATCGATAGTCCTACATGGCTGAGAGTGAAGTACTATTACAACGCACCCAAGTGAGAGAAAAATAGTAATCGTTCTCCAGCCATACAAGCTTTTGCTTATTCTGATTCACTACATAATCATCGCAATATAATGTGCCCCTAGGCCTACTGTCAACGCCGACCTGGTGTGTCGTGTTTGCTCACGTTTGTCGCAGTTATTTTATGTCATGCATGACGCATAATCATGTGCCCAGGCACATTTTATTTTGTCTCAGTGTCAATGCATCTCGTCATCCATGCAGGCGCGTCACAATTAACCTTTAACGATGTTTAGGTAATGTGCTCTACAATGAGTTACTACATTTGAATTTCAATCTAGAAAATCATAAAACACCCTCTAACATATATAAAACATATTTGAAACTAAATTACACATTAGTCACCGAAATGCCTCATAACATCTGATAATCAAGCACACAGAGCGGCAGAGGACTGCAAGAAACAAAATATGTTCGGACCACGCTTTCAAGTTCGTACATGTATATATCACCTATATTTCAATTCAAATTGTTTTGGTTTAAATGAAATAAGTCAAAAACATTAAAGCAAATATTCGACCAACAACGAGTCTCGCCACGTGTGTGTGTGTGTGTGTGTGTGTGTGTGTGTGTGTGTGTGTGTGTGTGTGTGTGTGTGCGTGTGCGTGCGGGGTGTGAGGAGGAAGGGGGTAACGTATACACGAATACGAGTATTCAAGCCTTGTGTTTGACCTGAGTTCCTATACGATATGCCATTGAGGCAAAAAAATTAAACGTTCTAAGCCTCAAGTTAAAGCTTACATATCTAAAGGGAGACGAAACAAATCAAATCACTTACCCTCCCCTCTGTTGAAAATCCGAACTGCTCTCACTGCATAGACGTTTTCAAGTTGAATTTGCCACCAAGGTGTAGGTTCCTCCTGCGTATGTGTACATGTTGGCAAACCAGCATGCTCCCCATCTACAGCCACAGAGGCAGAATGATGGCTAAAGGTGGAGCTCTGCGAAGCTTTATTTCCATCCAGTGTGAGCTTACCTATGCCCCAGTAGAGAAGCGTTGCAAAATGACAAAACATGTATATTTAATTCATACATAGCTTCTCCTTCTTCTCATATATATATATATATATATATATATATATATATATATATATATATATATATATATATATATATATATATATATATATATATATATAACTATTATCTTTCTATCTGTATGTTGAAGGGCAGGATTCACGAGGGAATGTCTTCTTATGTCAAATGTAAAACACTTACTCTGCGACAATACAATATTGGTTTGTGTGGGCTTTCTTGTCCATTTCATGTGAATGAATCTGGTAAGAACCTGCGCATAACTGTATTACAGCACTTTTCACTTTGATAAAGAAGGGCTATATTGCTTCACAGGACACCGCGGGTCCATTTTCTTAGCAGATATCATTTTGCTTGAGCAAACTAATAAACTCGCATCAGACGTCCTACCTTTAATTGAACGCAGGTTTCCTCTCTTATTGTTAAGACGAAAAAAAAAAAAAAGACCGACGGTGCTGTAGACCTATAAATAGTACGCCAGTTTTGTATATCATCCAGAAACGTATGCACCGACTGTTAAACAGGGCTTTCTCAAATGTAGCAAATTCAAGCATTCCACAAGCGGGTTATGAATATTTGCCTTAATTCTTTTTTTTTTTTCTATTTTTTTTTTTTTTGGTAAACTTTTTTTCGACATGGCCACTTATACACCCCATTATTATATGGCAGATGACGCGGCTACTCATGGAGCAAAGCAGCACTTATCCACAGATCTACCCTTTTACAAAGCTGCGGAAGTTATTATCTCAGCGGTGGATAACAGATCAACTACAGGAGACTATCCTTGTGAAAGTGACCTGGCGTTAGAATGTTGTGGGTTTTGGGACTTTATTTAATATCCGTTGATTACGACAAGTATCTCTGGAGTTGGATCATTACCTGTGGTCAGCATTAAGTTTGCACCTTATTACCTATGGATTAAAGTCTGGGCTACCAGAATTTGCCAAAAAAAAAAAAAAAAAAAGCTTTTTTTTCGCTAGATCCAGATTCGGCCTCATGAACCCCTGAGTAAAAACGAACAGCGCCCCCCCCCCAAAAAAAAAGGAAGAAGAAAAAAACAAAACAAAAAACCCCCATTAGTATAATTATGAGCATGCTAGAAAGATTCTCCGTCTGCAGCAAGAGCCCTTGGTGACAGAATGATACCTGACACAAATCCAACTTTATTTTGATTTTAAAATTCTGCTCAGATGGTAAAACTTGTCGGGGAGTGGCAGAGAGAGAGAAAGAGAGAGAGAGAGAGAGAGAGAGAGAGAGAGAGAGAGAGAGAGAGAGAGAGAGAGAGAGAGAGAAAGAGAGAGAGAGAGAGAGAGAGAGTAAATCGTGATTAATTGCATTTCTCTTGGCGTGTGAAAAAATTTATCATGTTTCAGATTTCAAACAAACAAGGTAATAAGGTTTGCTTGAAAACAAATTTGTCTATCAGCCTTGAAAGGCTGCCTGCTTCTGGAGCCTGTCAGGCCAGTAACTAACCATCATGATGCATTTACAATTCAACATAATGTGTGCGTGAAGCATTTCTACACACATGACATTTAATTCACCTGTTTGAATGTGGTTTACCCTCTCCGTTTACTGCCCCCGCCCCCACCGTCATCAAAGATCAAATGTCATGCCATTGCAATCTTCAAATCCTTTGTTACCCCACATTCCATTCAGCTCATATCTCAACAAAAATTACAAAGTCCAAATTTAACAATAACCTTTGACCGTTAAAGGTCATATGTAAATTATAAAAAATGTAATGTTACAATTCCTAAAATTTGAGCCCGACATAACAGAAATCACATGAAAATGACCAAGCTATGGCTTAATGAGCATTCCAACACAGAAATGACTTTTACCTTTAACCTTTAGAGGTCACATTGGAATGACAAAAATGAGCAGTATTACAATATCTACCATTTGAGCCCAACATAATGAAAAGTGAATGAAAAGTGAATGACTTATGATTAAAATTTTAAATCGCAATATGATCTTGCCTTTTCACCTTTTGAGGTCGCATTTAAATTACCAAAGAATTCCATTGCTATACAACCAGTGAATCAAAGTTGCATTGGTTACCTGCATCTACAATAGAAGAGATATTGATTTTCAGATGGTCCTGACTTACATAGCTTTCAAACTTTTAACCCACTTTACAAAAATGCAAGATTTCATGTATGGTCGTGCAATCGTGCTACGTTTGGTGTATAACAGTTTTCAAACAAAATGTCAGACACATTTGCCAATAAAGAACGAAATAATCCTAACCAAAACTAAAAGAAAAAAATAAAATAAAAACAATATGTCTGTGTACTAAGATAGAGATAATGAAGGGCTTCCGTTGTATTGGGGCTGTTTCGAAATCGATCTGATAATTTCTAGACAGGTCATATTCGGAAATTCTGGGTCCTGTCTTTTTACTAGATATCACCATCGGTGTTTACACCAAGATAATAATAACCACCTCTCAGTAAAAACAGGACTCACCATATCCATAAGCTTCAACTTCGCACACATTTAGGTACATCCCGTCACCGACTTTGGCTTGCTGAATGCCGATATATGTACCTAGCATAAGACTTGCACACTCCATTGTAACGGTACCTGTTGCAGGAACCGTTCCACTGTGGCTTGCACACAGCGATTGCTTGGATACATCACTTTGACTTCCCACTCTTATGTTAAGTTCCGATGAAGACACTTGAACTGCAGCATGAGAATGCATGTATACATGTGTAAGGTGTTCATTTTGTTCATGCCATAGTGTTTAAATGTGTATTCAGAGCTCAATGGGACCCTACTCCTAACTTACCATTCAGTTAATGTGGAGCGATTTTGAAGCCTTGAAATCGGTTCCTGGGGTTGCAGTTATTTTATTTTATATTTTTTTTCACAGACGTTTTGCAATTTGAAGGCCTTTTCTCATTGCTATTCAAAATACCTAGCCAGTCCTAAACATTTATATAGCCCACGTTGCAAAGATTTTAGCAACAGTACGGCGAAACAAACCCATACGGCACCAAAAACGCGTTAAAAGTCGTTTCTGTAGCTTTAATTTCCTTCTTTTACTCACTTGCCTATTAGGAAAGGTTGTGCAAAATGGTCGGCCTGATATCAATACATACGTTTTCACAAAACGTTCTGCCATAATAATAATCTGAAACTACAAGTAATGCAACAGATTTGAAGTCACAGGTCATATAACACTTGTAAAATGTAAATGGGGGCACACATAAACCAGGCACATATGTTGCACTTGATCATAGAAAATATGCCTCTGAACGACACTTATCAGAAATTATCACTGATATGACAATATATTATGACATGCCCACCAACTGAAGGATAAAGAGGCTGGGTACACCATGAACATTGCTAAAAGCTGAACGACTGGATCATTTGATACAAATACATATCTGTTTGGTTGAGGATCACCCACCCAAAGGTACAATTTACGAAGTCAGGCTGTTCTTTATCTGTTCTAAATGTCCTCTAAGACATCAGCATTTCTTCATACCGGGCGTAATTTTCTATTTTTCACTGGGTGGAGTGCAAATAGCTTTGAACGAATACGCTTGTACCGAGCATTCCTGGTTAACTATGGAACTGATCAAGAAACCGGGTAACGATATTTTGGGGAGTCTATCCTGTTCCTATTTTTATTACTCGGATATCAAATACATTCAGCCCAGCATATCAATAAACGGTAATAAATAAACTGATGTTAATTCAGGTTGTCATTGCACCTTTTTTTCTTTTAATGTATTATGGTTATCTCTCAGGAGGATGTACTTTGACAGTGCATGAATCCAAGTCCACATAAAGTCAATATATACGGAAAACCCTGCAAAAATAATATATTTTGGTACAAATTTCTACCTGTCACAGATGCAGAAATGTTGATGTAGATATAGTAGAAAGTATTATAGTTACATGGTATGGCACATCATATGGCAAAAAAGTATATTTCTGACACCGATCCAAAATTTGCACATAAATATAGATAGACATATAGATAGATAGATAGATAGATAGATAGATAGACAGACATATAGATAGATAGATAGATAGATAGATAGATAGATAGATAGATAGATAGATAGATAGATAGATAGATAGATAGATAGATAGATAGATAGATAGATAGATAGATAGATAGATAGATAGATAGATAGATAGATAGATAGATAGATAGATAGATAGATAGACGGTTGATTGAATACATACACTGTTTAATCAAATGTTGAAGGCTGCTCGGATGATGGTTATATTTTTGTTTTTACAAAACAGGTAACATCCACCAGGATACCCTTTGCAAGTTTGGTGCCTGTTGGTCACAATTCCTGATTCTTAGGTACGCCTACAGGTCGGATGTATTCAATTGCGTTTTATCATTGATCCAAACGTCATCAATCCGGTTCAAATTATCAAGAAATGCTGATGATGTGATCCGTAACTGTTTATTGCATGTCTGCTTTGCTAAATTTTGAAGTCTTTTGTAGTGCCAATATTGGAGTACTGTAGTCAATGGTCATTGGAACTCAACCCCAGTACAAAGGTTTATACCCTGTCAGTAAGATTGCATGTTGCATTCATCATCACTATTCACGTTTTCAAAGTTTTACGTCACCTCTTTCTTTGAGAGACACGTAAACAGATTATATTTTCACGTGTTCAATACGGAAAAAAAATCTTGCAATCCTTGTTTAAACCTAATGCTACTCTGGCTACCTTATTCAATAGCATTTCAGTAATGGTAGACTTATTCCAGTCAGCCTCGTTTTCAAACAATGACGGTAGTTTGTAGCAAAGTTCTTGGAACCGCAGCAAAGTGCAGCATGCTACGAATTATACATAGCGCGTTCTTAGAAATGTTAAGAACGCATCACGAGGTAAAAAAATAATTGAAATTAAAAACAATCATGCAAACGTGTGATGTTAACGTTGCTAACACTGCTTATCCTGTAATTATCACCACTTGTCTATGCTGCACATATTGCATTCTTAGAAGGCTTCCTATTGCTCTGGTATGAGTACATTTTCACCCCGGCTACCACCCGTGTTGGACTGTACATCATGTAATTTGTTAAGGGCTTGTGCATCAGAAATTTTGGTGTTAAATTATAGACCAGTATGTAAGACTTCAGCAATGTGGAAAATTATTCATACTATAGCAAATCCTGCTCACCATTGCTTCTTTGGTACAGCTTTACTCGTTTCACAAGAAAAGCTTTATCCAGCTGAACACGCCACCACGGTTTGGTCCCGGTTCCTGTTGTTTGCAAGCAAGTCTTATCACCACCATTTGCAAACTTTTTACCATCGACAGCCAGACTTGCTGGGTAGGGGGTCGATGTGAAACTTTGCCATGCATTTTGCCTGAGAAGAGGAATATTGCCTACAACAATAAATATTTAAAAGATAGCGGTCTATAAAGCAACTCTGTCCCCCTTTTTAAGCCTTACTCTTGTGCCCCCTAACTTGAAACTGTTAGCTTATCACTGCTGGTGAACCTGATTCAAGGGGATGATTAAGTATTAGATACTACTCCTCTGTTTCCATTGATATCATTTTGCCATGAACACACCTGGAGACTAATGTACCACGATAATTAGACAGAGCTGCATCCCTGCATATTGGTCAGATGGGGGAATTTGTCAGTGTGCCGACAAATAGTCCTATCAAACTTCGAACAGACACCTTTAGCTTTTAATTTTTCAAATTCGCTTACTAATTTTCCTGCTACATCAAATATTCAAAGACCGGCACCCAATTGTTTAAGTATCACAGTCTTCCACGTGTTAGGTACTAGTTCATTCTTTGTTGTAGTGTAATTTGGTCACCAAGTCCAGATGTACATTTTCTCAAACTTATGTACTTCAATGGTCTCACATGTCTTTTGAAACACCCAATCTGGGGCAGAGTTTTGTAAAATTATCAACACTTTTTTATGTATGTGGAATTATGCGATAATAACAACCTTTTCTGATGGTGCAAAGATAAGGTTTGTTGTGCACTATTTTGTCATTATCCAGAGTGTTTTTGGCCCTGGGATAGCCAAGCTAATCAAATAATAACTTAAGAGCTCAAAGAACTGGTAACAGATGCTTTTGGACCACACTTCAGGCAGGATGAAGAGACAACTTGTAGTGACCTTCCCCCAGTGTCCCAGGTGCCTAAGGTTATTGTGAAATATGTTTTTCAACTGGTTTTCTTTTATAAAGTGGGTCGCCATTATAACCTGTCCATTACATGATAAGGGGATTGTAAATCAGGCTGACTCATTCCTTATGTCTTTTTTGATATATTTAGCAGGATGCTTTTGTAAATGTATGCCAATCACCCCATTTTTGCAAGGATGTAGACTCATTAATAGCAAGGCATCAGCCGTCATGTATCGTATATTCACTAAGTTTCCCATGGTTTTGATTGTAAATGGAAAATGGAACCCTCTGTATAGTTTAATCTCAAAATGCACCCAAGGAAGTGTCTCTGGAGAGGGATTGGCCACTGCTAAAAGGTTACACTATTTAAAGAAAAATGGTTCTGGAGGAAATACATTATCACAATATTAATTGATTGTGTTCAAAAAATACATTTTCAACATTAAAGTATATTTAGCCTTAGATTTTGAACTGCCTGATGTGCATACAAAAGAAAAAAAAAGCCATTTTTATTTTTTGCATAAGTTGCCTTATTAAGTTTTGTGCCCCATTAATTGAAAACAAAATGACATGATTCGCCTAAAATATAAAGTTGCCCATGTGTCGCCCACCCCAATATAAGGAAAAAATACTCTGTAAATATCAGTAAGCATTGCCTAAACTTGCTCCGCTCCAGCAACATACCTTAACTAGGAACCTAAAGCCCGATCCTTTTCACAAATTGAACTTTGTCAATCTTAAGCCCAGATTAGCTGGAAATTGAACTTAGTCAAAATAAGAACTCAGGTCGCCCAAAAAATGGGGCTTATCCAAATTTGTAGTCAAGACCTATTGAGAAACCTGACTTTGCCAAAATCACAACCAAGAAATTTGTGGAAAGGGAATTCAAATAGACATGGAGCTTAAGCAGACCCAGAAAGTGGAAACACCAAATATGGATCAATAGCACACATGGACATTACTTCATGGTGCAAAGCCATTGGTACCATTAGCCATCTGACCTCATAAACAAGCCGCTGTCTCAGCACCTGACAAAATGCCATCACCCTCAGGGCTTCCCTTTGCGCTAAGGTATGCAGAAATTAAATGTAATGTATATTTGCTGAAGGTTTGTCACAAAGGACAAAGGGATCAGAGGAGATCCAGACACTGCTGAGAACTGAACTGCTCCTCCCTAGAAAATTGAGGTGCTTAGCCCAAAATATCACCTAACATCACACATCAACACCCAGTGCTTATGTATATTTCTATCATGATGTTACCCTGTAACCAAGGACCATCCGATAAGAACAGAGTATTGGCAGGTCGTAACACTAGTACAACGACCTCCCTGGAATATTACAACCTCCCAAACTATTTGTTTAAATAGAGAGTAATGACAGCTTTATTATTATTATTTTTCAATTGAGCTTATTCATGTAAAAGTTATATAAAATAAGCATTAATTTATAATTTTGGAAAGTGTTGAGCATGTGTGGGTCTATGCAAGTTTTTGTCAACATGGCTACCAAAAGGTTTCTCTTGGGTCCTGTGGTATGAAGTTGGCGAAATTGTGCTTTTTAAGGGGAGGGATCACAGTATGATTATCTCCATAATCAGTGCAAAGGGATTCAACACGTACAAATTAATGGACATCGACACTTTTAACCGTTTTGGAGGAATAAGTTCTCCTTTTTAATTTCGTTAACAGTAAAATGTTCCCGTGTTCCTTGTGGACATCCCCTTGTTCCGTGTTTTTAATAAAGTGCTATAGTGGCGAAGTACATCCTAAAGTTTATGTGTCCCATCTGAAATATCCACGATCCTGAAGCAATGAAATGTACCATTGCCATGCATGGCATCCTTGTTATCTGAGGCAGTTCAAAACCGCTAAATGTCAGTAATCTTCATCTGCAGACTGATGGGCTTGGATGTGATGTTAATATTTGTTGTGCGTGTGTGTTTGTGTGATTTTGTCCAGCCTTTAAGGCAGTCCATCATGATAGAAAAGTGATTCAAACCTTTAACCCGGGGTTTGAGACTGTAATCTGACCAGCCGCCAGCATAACTCCCTCGCCTTGGGCTCAGGTGTTGTGCTGGTGGCTGGGTCTTGATACAGGCACAAACCTCTGGTGGTGGTAATAATCCCTTAGGTTATAAGGGACATGACAGGTGCATTTTACGGCATAAGTGAAACGGCTTATAATTTGTCTGTTAATCCACGTCCAAGTTAAGCACATAATTAGCACATGTCAGTGTAAAGGAACCACGGATAGCGTGCTTAAAGTACTTCAATGTGGTTACCAGTATATATGGTTGATCAAATGAAGATAAGCTAGATGGGTTACTATCCTGCCTCAAAAGACCACCAGGAGGGTTTTATTTGGCCAACCATGTTAAAAGATATTTGGGAGCTATCCCCAGTTGACCGTATGAAACGTTAAATCGGTTCTATGAGGTGGAAACATCCAAAGAATATGCAGGTAAATTCACTTACAGGGATGCCAGGGTTTAAAAAACAAACCAACAAACAAACAAACAAACAAACAAACAAAAACTAGGAAATCTGCATGATTATTAAAGCATTTGTATGGAAAAGCATAAGGAGGAAGAGACCAGCAGACCCACAAATAGAACTTGTTAAGGTGCTCTCTGGATAGGTTCCATGATAAGGAAGCGTGCTTCCATGAATAGTGTGTAAAAGAACCTGCAAACGTAGATAGAGTAGTTATCCATGTCTAAACTTTTATTGCGATACGTTACAGAACTGGAACAGAGGAGGGAACAAGTGAAAATCATTATAAGAAATTGCAACAGGCTCTCAAGATAGCAGACAATGAGAGTTCCACAGGCATTGATACAGAAGGTAAAATTATATCGCCTTCACGAACCACTGGAAATCCCCCCAAACATAGCAGAAAACTCCAAAGAACCCAAGAAAAAAGTTGAAAATAGATTTCCTAGGCAGCCCAGAGAAAATGAATGCCATCTCAGATGTGCGTATTGATCTGGAGGAGAACGCAGGCAAGGAAAACCAACTACTGAGAATATGTTTGCTGTTCCGTTTCATTTGAAACATCGATAAAACTATATATATATATATATATATATATATATATATATATATATATATATATATAAAATAAATATTGGTTTTTGTGTTGACTAGTTGAAAGTAAAATTGCTGATACATATTAGTACATGTACTTCATGACTTGATGACTAACCATTGACCCTTGTATATTGGGATTTTGCTGCAGTGCTATAATGTATAATTCATTTCGACCTGCATGCTGTTTATCATATTTCAAGTCTTCTTGATCATAATGCACAATCAGTATACTTTTCATGGCAACTTAGATTAAATATATCAGGTGTCCAGCATTATGATAACAACAAGTAAACGCAATGTACATTTTCAATGCATAGGTATATATCTGTACTTCATTTGCTATTTTTTTTCCATTATTATTTTATTTTTAAATATTATAATCATTGCCTGCGAACGCTGAGACAGTGCAGTGCGTGTTCACCATGTGAACTGCTGTCAGTGATTGTTATGGTATACTGACCTTCGCAATAAGTCATATTTAACAGCACTATATTACATTTTATTAAAATGTATTCATTGACATTTTATTTCATTTTATGTGTTTTGAAAAAAAATATATATATGTTCCCTGTGTTCTGAAAGACTCATATGTCCAATCTCCTTTGCATTACATTTATTGGGACTGGTCTTTAGGTTCCATTATCATACAGAGGTATACATAACTTATCATGGAGCCGCAATGGAGAGTAGGATGAGACCATTACTCAGGCTCTCCATGGCAGCCACTGTGCTGATGGTGGAAGTGTCGACATGGCAGCCAGTGGCTTCATGGTCACAGCAAGAAGTTTTAGGAAGCCTCCAGTTGTGAGCCTGCTAATTTCAAACTGGACTCTGTCATGCTGCGGTTTTTATTTTTTTAAATTTTTATTTATCTATTTATTTATTCATTTATTTATTTATTTTTTCTTTCGTGTTGTTTTTGTTTTTGTTTTTGTTTTTATTGTTTTGTTTTGCTTTTTGTTTTTTGTTTTGTTTTGTTTTTTAAACATAAAGTTCTATATTTATTGTTTTCCTTGTCCTTGACCAGTTATTGTACATGTTTACGTCTAAAAAGGGGAAATGGTACACTTTATTCCTTGTTGTTTTTTTTTAACATGTTGGTCTCTCATACATGTGTATGAAGTCATTTATTTTCTTTTTTTTGTTCTGTTTATCTATTGCCATTAGATGTTGTGTCTTTAATTATTTTGTCCTTGCCAAAGGCATTGGTGGTAGAATTACATACATGAGTATTTACTCACTAATATTGTTCAAAATACTTGGGTACATTGCTTTGCGTAATTCTAATTGTATTTGTGGTTTTTTGTTTCGTGTTGCATAAATTGCTCGTTGAATCTTTATTTTAAAGGAGAGGCTTACAGTTACATTGTGTAAAATATATTGCTTGCATTTTTCAGACCATCATACCGCAAAGTGACATTTTCAGAATTTGTTCATGTACTCCAGAGGAACATTTAGTTAAAACTGAGTGTTCATTACCTGTTCTATGTTCAGCAGAGTTTTTAAAATCTAGCTATAAAATTTCAGTTGCCCCCAACTAAGCCAGGTGCCTGTACTGCTCTCATCACCTAGGTGAGGGAGGAGCACAGTGTAGTGGGTTTTGTTGGTGAAACTTGAAACATACATAACCTGAAATGTGTTAAAAGACTTCAACTTTAGACTTTTTTCCTAAAATAATAGAGGTTTGGCTGACACGTTGAAACACAGCTCGGGTTTCCTTTGGACTAGGAAATTTCATTGATGTATTTTTTCCTTCAGGAAAGTCACAGCACAACAGATGTTGAAAAAGACTGGAAAAATGGATGAGGAACAAATATTTACTTTTCGCATGGGGCTAACAATAGCAGAAGAATGTCCGTTAAACATGACAGGGACAAAAGATTACAATTTTCAAAAAAAAAAAAAAAAAAAAAAAAAGATTAGTGATCTTGAAGGTAGATATTTAATATCGATTTTGCAAAATTTGTCCTGGTTATTCTGCATCCTTGGATAAAAAAAATCATGAGAAATATTAGACTGCATTTTTACAAAAAAAAATATTGATTATTATTTGATTAGGTTGGTGAAAGCATTATCATCGGAGGTGACTTTAGTACAGTTTTAGAACCAAACTTTGATAAAAAGGGAGGAACTTCCACACCAATCTAAAGAAAAATTGACAAGGCAGGAAGGACTTCTTAATGAATTAGTTGGAATTGGTAGATGTTTGCTGTCTCAGAAATCCTGAATCAAAAATATATACTAAGTAAGACAAAAATCCTTTCATTCAATTTTGACTACACTTATGCTTGATTTCATCTTTTTTATCTTTATCTTTTTTATCTTCTCACATTCTGGATGATAAAATGAAAGTTTCGATTAAAACGGATTATATTCTTGTATCTTTATATGGTCAAGTTAATCTTGTAAATGCCATAGGACATGGGTTTCGGAAATTTAATGCAAATTTGTTAAATGGTCTACAGTTGTTACAGAAATTAAAGATTAAATTCAAGATTGTAAGATAAGATACACAGATTTGGAAGACAAATGCTTATTTTGGGACTATGTTAAATGTGAAATATGTTGCATGGAACTTAAGCATTATAAGTGCAAAACTTTTCTGCAACGTACATGAGAAAAAAATACAGAAAAAATGATATCGTTTTAAATAATACAAGAAGATCAGTTTAGGATACGAAAACATTCAAAATGACTTTATCCATATTAATGAGCGACAAACGAAGACGTGATGATTCATTCACATTTACATAGGGCAGTACTTGTTAAAAAAAAAAAATGCTCAATACTCTTTAGGACTAGAGATGCGAATTATATAAAAAACGAGTGTATCACTAAATTAAACAGAAATGGTTTTGAAATCACAGGTGCCAAAGAGATATTGCAAGAACAGGTAAATTTTTACCAGGAATTGTTTTTCTCCAAAACAAAAACAAAAAACAAAAAAAAAAAAAAAAAAAAACCAAAACAAAAGCAAACAAAAAATGGATTGGGATTAATTTTGGCATGAAAACGTGGTAAAAGAAGTATAAGAACACCCAAACATGCACAAACTTAACACAATAGATAAATTAATTTGCGGCAGTATAACACGGGATCAGGAATGTTTAGAGAGCTTGGGACTGTTAACAATGGAAGAAAACACTTATTCTGATGGTTTCGCAGCAAAGTCTTTCTTTTGAAATACAAAACTATCCATTGATCAGTACAGAGGCATCATTTTATTGATACACAAAGATTAATCCATGTACCCATGTTGAAAACCTGGAACCCCCTCTCTTTTTTTTTCTTTTCGTTCATTATACAATTTAAACAAAATTAATAGCTTGGAGACTATAAAAATGTCTATCATATCCTGTCCATTAAGATCAGATTGGTTATAGTAAGGGACGATTCATTGGGGAAAACAAATTATTTGACACATTAAACAATATTTTTAAAACAGTAATTAATCAGCTTTGCTACTCCTAATTGATTTTGAAGTGGCCATTGATGCTGCTGAGTGGAGTTATACACACAAATGCTTCATGCATTTGATTTTGCGTCTGGTTTTAGTGTTGGATACAATTAATATTTAAAGGAACTGCAAGCTGTGTTATCAACAATGGCTATTCTTATTCATTTTTGTTTGGTTTACAATATTAGGTGTAACACAGTGTTGTCCCATTGCGCCTTTTCTATTGGTTGTAGCTGTAGAACCATTAGCTGATCATGATCAGGTCTGACAGATATATTCAATGAATTAAACTTTAATGGTGAAGAAATTAAGATCAGGCAATTAAATAATGATACCACCTGCTCTGTTTCAGACAAAAATTAAGCAAACATTTTTATACTTTAGGTTCTTAGCTACCATCAGATAGTTCTCAGGGTTATCTTCCAGTATAATTATAATAATAAAAAAAAAAAAAAAAAAAAACCTTCTTTATTGGTAGTACAAAAGTTTGATGAAGGTTGGGGTTTACCTGTGCTCTGGGATGAATCAAATGTGTATTATGAACTGTACTACAAAATTGCAGCTATTGAAAGAAACTTTGAAAGTTTGGAAATCAAAATTATCTTTAATTGGAGAATGTATAGTTTTAAAAAGCCTTGCTACTTCCAAACATCTATATCTTATATCTTTAATATTTATACACATATATTATAGAACCATACAATCTAATATCTGTCTGCCCTTTTTGCTGATTCTGCCCACAAGTTTTCAAGTAAGGTTGTGCATCAGAGTTTTGTTAATGGAAGCCTTGAAATTATACACCTTGGTATACAAGTGACTGCCTTACAGCTCAGTAGTGTAAATCACATTCTGAACAAAAGCAATGCAAAGTGGGTAAAAGTATTCCGAATTTTACACATGATGTTAATATGAAAGATGTATTCTTGCGTACATGCCATCTTGATGAATCTCAATTTCATTTACCTTGGCTTTATCATGATCTTCTTTTAGAATGGAAGTAATCTTGAAGTTACTTTCATCCTAATACTGCAAGGGACACATGTTTTGAATGCTTGTAGTTTAATCCCTTCATTACAGTTTATAGGAATACTATATTTCATAAACATTGGTATGTGAAAATTTGGTTTCATGGGGAATACTCATATATACCTGTCGGAACCATTGTGGCTGGTGGCCAAAGTACTTTTTCGATAGGACAGTCAACAGATGCCAAAGCACCTGGGAACATTATTTGCCCAAACATGCAGAGGTAAGGCCCGTAAGGAAATCCACCAATAGTATCATTGTTGAGTTAATATGGTGATGCCTTTTCAACAGGAGAATTAAACCTGGGAAAAACCAATTTAGCTGAGTATGCAAAAGAGCCAGGCGATACCAAGCCTGTGAAGCAGTCACCCACAAGGTTATCAAAAGTATTTACTTGTGAAGATTAAAAAAAAAAGTGGAAAAGCTTTTGACTGAAGAAATAATACAACTGTTAAAGTCACCCAGGGTCTCTTTTGTATTGTTTGTTACATAACAAAAATGGTTCTGTTGGACTGTGTGTTGATTTTAGAAGGCTACATGCATACACAAACAAGGATACATTCCCAATTTTAAACACTCAAGATTGTTAAGATGCAGTAGCTGGGGCTGTTCTATTGTCGACAATGGATATAACCGCAGCCTTGGATCAAGTCCCTGTCAAGCAAAAGGACATTCAAGAAAGCGCATGTGTCACAAACATAATTTTTAACAATACAAGGCAAGGGGCTTTAGCTGAACAAATGCGCTAGACATGTTTGAGCGTCTCATGGAGTTAGGTACGTTTTTACTCAGAATGTTACCAACTTTACTTCGATGATGTACTGTACTTTGGCCACTAATTTGATAAAAAAATGACATCACTGTACCTGACATCATATAAAACAAGGCAGGCTGGCCTGGAAGTGAAGCCAGCAAAACGTCATTTGCAGCAGGATGATTTTTTTTTTTTTTATCTTGGGGCACATGATATGCAACCATACGGTCTTTCCATGCCCCGATGAAATAAAAAAAAAATAGTTGAGTGGCCTGTTCCAAGAAATGTCCCAGGGATAAGATACTTCTTGGTCTTGAAAAAATTACTATAAAAGCTTTATCAAGTCTTTTGTGGCGAGGATGCAGCCTTTATTTGTACTGACAAAGGACAGACTTTTATTCAACAGGACATCAGAGTGTCATCAGGCTTTTGAAGAGCTTGGGGAGAAGCTTGTAGAACCGGAAATTATGGCCTATTTGATGGAGCAGGAAGAGTGATATTGGACACTGACACAAGTGATAAAAAGAAGATATGGGGTCAGTGTTCTCCTAAGTTCTGAATAGTATTAAAAGAGTTATTGCCTATGGCATTAGAAACAAAAGCAAACCAAAAAGTACTGTCACTGACAAGGAGCAATTGGCTGTCAAACATTTTGTAGAACATTACAAAATGTACGTGAAAGGGAGGAAAATCTTGGTAGTAAGAGATCACCAAGCACTGGTATGGCTCATAAGTCTGAAGGAACCTCAAAAATTGCATTACTACATAGACTGAGTCCTTATATGCTTATGATTTCTCCACATAGTATCCATAAAGGAAGACGCATGGGAATGCAAATACAATGTGTAGGTGTCTTCACAGAGACTTACCCTCAAAAACGTGGTCCTCTTCAAAAGTGCCAAATGAAAGCTGAGGATATGTTTGTGATATAATCTCTGACAATGAAAGGGCTGCTTTTCTTGTTCGCTGAGGAAAAGGCCAAACATGTTTGATTTATGTGTTTTTGGCAATACTTTCCCACTACCCACTTTATAACCCAGGTATGTCTTTTCATACCGATCAAGTTCACTTTGTCTAAATTCAACGTCAGGCCACAGGAAGTAAATTTGTTGAAGAAAGCTCTAGTACTCTCAAAATGTCCTGCCGAGGTGTTTGAGAAGATACCTGTGTTATCCATATAGGTTACGCATTCGTCTTAACCAACTGTCACCATGCCCTTTAACCATGTGAATGGGATTGGTGCATTTTCTTTCTTTAGAGCTTCACATTACATTGTAAAAGGCCATCAGGTGATACAACAACCTTTTTTTCTGTTGTTCTTGTTGTTGTTGTTTTTTAATTTATTTTTGTTTGTTTGTTTGTTTGTTTGTTTGTTTTGTTTTGTTTTGTTTTGTTTTGTTTTGTTTTGTTTTGTTTTTGTTTTTGTTTTTGTTTGTTTGTTTTTTTTGGGGGGGGGGAGGGGGTGGCGTCTGCCAATAAACTTTAATCAAGTCACATTTGTTTACAAAACAAGCATTTCATATTTTAGGATTATAATCGTCCACTCCAGAAATGGGATACCAGTCTGATTCAGTCACAGAAGTCACCTTTCTATAATTAGTGTAAAATCGGACTGAACCATCAGGTTTGGGAACCAGTACAATAGAACTACCCCAGCTACTCTCGCTTCGTTCTCTAATATAATTTTGTAGCCTGTAATTCAGTTCCTTCTGAACTGTAGCAAATCTCAGAGGATTCATCTGACAAGGGTGCTGCTTTATTTTACTAACATCACCCTCATTGACATCATAACATATTATTGAGGTGCGACCAGGCTGGTCTGAGAATAAATGTTAAAACTCATATACATGTTTTGCCACATCAGTTAACTGTGTATGCTCCAAATAACTGATCTTGCCATTGGAATTGTAAAATGTCAGAGTTCTGCATTTTTACACTGCAAATAGCACTGATGTCTTTACTTCAGAATGGATCTTTCTCATCCTGCCCTTTATATCTTCTATTTTTATTTAACATAATAGCATTGACACATCCTACTGGTTTTCCTTTTTTCGTGGTATTATTTTAGCATGTTGACGTGACAAAGCTGCAAAGCTTTCCTTCTATCACTTGTAGAGATTATATATAACCACAATCTTATGCACAATTTTGGTAAGTTGCAAATGACAGTAACAAACAAACAAAAATGGAAATGGTAGACCACCTTTTTCCCAAAGAGGTCATGAGTTCCAAGAAGGGTTTCTAAGCACCTTTGAAATAGATTGGCAACAAAATTTCAGAACAGGTCGTTTTATTCATAACAGATTCATAAAGAATCTAAAAAATGCTGAGAAAAATTAACTTGTCAAAACCTCACCAGTCCTATGGTATTCCCCGATAAAGTTTGGAGTGAATCAGGTGGACGTTTTTGTCAAATAGTTGAAAAAGTATTATTACAGTGGCAATTTACATTAGTCAATTGTGCATTGAAAGAAACCGTAAGCTAGATTTTAGGAACCATTTGGCTGCCTTCAAGGAATTTGGTAAAAGTTCTTAACACTGTAAATCATAAAATTTAACCAATCCGCTAAATGAAGTAAAACTGGATGGACGCCCATGCTGGAATGTTACAAACTGAAGAGGTTAGATACTTAATTGATACTCACAAGCATTCGTGACAAAAGTATGCACTGATAAGACTACCATGTAAAGATGTATTGCCATCACTGGGTTCCGCACATCTTTCGTCGCAAAATACGATAAGTGATCCATTATACCGATGTTGTCTTCTTAACAGTGATACTTGGGTGCGCCAACCTAAGAAAGCAAATCCATGTGTGGACATGAGACCAAAAATAAGCGTAAAGTATGAATCGTTAACATTGTAAGCAGCAGGTTAAAAACTAACATCACGAAAGCTGGTATTGAGAAAAAATGTTATACACTCAAGGAATATAATTTTATTTGTATTTTAAGCAAAAGACCTTTAATGTGAAACATCAAGGTAATTAACTATTTCAACCCAGATCAGGACTATGCTTCTAATAATAAGCATTGACAGGCTGAGCCAGTCATTGGAGCCAGATCAAACATCAACGTCTTGTCAAATTTTCACGGTTCATTTTCCAAGTGTAATGGGTTAGGCATGGTATTTAAAACTGCCGTAACTCATTATGGCGCTTTTGTAAACAATTAAATGCATGCATTGGTGCCAAAATGCACATGCGGCAAAGGAAATGATTCTAAGGGGCCCAGAGAAGTGACTGGAAAGAAAAAAGTGAATAGAAGGGACCATAAAAAAAAAAAAAAAAAGAAAGAAAAGAAAGAAAGAGAAAAATAATAGCTTTAACATGATCTTTTCTTTGCGAGTTAGAAGGTAATTCTCAAACTGCATAAAATGGAATAGTTTGTGTCTTGACAAAACCGTATCTTAGCATTCACTAATATGATATTTTGGCATCATTCTAGGTTTTAAAACGACTTCCACGTTCTAGTAAAATGTTGAAACACGAGTACTTCATAAAAGGTCAAATAACGTGATGTTAACACAAATACCAAATTATTTTTCAAATTTGTCCCAACAAAACTGGGACATGAACCAGTAATATCATGCACCTGGAGAGAATACCTTCGGTAACATACTATTGAATTCACTTGACTCGTTTAGGTTTACCATAGACAACTGTTTCATAGATACTTGTGTGGTTCCTGTGGCACCTACACTTGGATAGCAATGTTTTGCCGTGATGCAATAATGAAATAAATTTGATATCAATATAAGGAAATTGGAACTGGAACTAATGAAAGGGTTGTGGTCGTGTAATGTTGGCAAACAATATAGAAACACACTCCTCAATAAATCGAATATATTTTCTTAGTTACAATACTCCCTCCCAATTTCGCATATTCGAGTTCCTCTTATAACAATACCAGCTGACATTAAATTCATAGTCAATAAAAAATATGGATAGCTAGATCAAAACAGTGCTTAACTGTTACTCCAAATTATATTCATAGTCGTAGAAATGCAGATTTCCCTTGCAAGCAACATTGCTATGCATACAGTTATTTGATTTTGTGCATATAACTGTATCGTGCAAATTGCCATTATAGGGTTCATTAGGTCATTTGTAAATCACGACCATCCGAAAAGTCACTGTTAAAATAATGATGTAAGTTCTCTCCTAACAATATTTCACGTAAACACATGCCTATTTCTTACTCACTGTTAATTGCCGAAGTTCACAGAACATAATTATTTCTTTCTTTCTTTTTCTTTCTTTCTTTCTTTCTTTCTTTCTTTCTTTCTTTCTTTCTTTTTTTCTTTCTTTCTTTCCTTCTTTCTTTCTTTCTTTCTTTCTTTCTTTCTTTCTTTCTTTCAATCTTTCTTTCTTTCTTTCTTTTTATGATTCATTCTAGTTTTCACTCTTTTCCTCAGGATTAACCTGCCGTCTTTAACACACACACAGCACAAGCAATGTACTTGAAATTTGACATAGGTTCATTTAGGTTATATGCAAGCTTGCAGCTAAGGGTTGTCGTATTTGCGTCATTCCATACTGAATCAACTCCGGGTGTTTTACTGCAAATACAAACATGGTGTTGCCAGCTAGCAGGATGACTTGTGCAAGGATTAGTGGCATCGAAATAGGCTTTGTGCTGGTCCTCGGCTGATGACCCGATTTTATAATGAAAACTTACAAACCCTAAAAATTCATGCTTAATCTCAAATTGCACGAATTTGATCTTATCCTTACACAAATAATTTGCTATAATGCTATAAAACTATGCAGTTTTTCAGAGAATGGTACGGAATAGGACTTTTTGTCTTATAATTTGGGACTTTATAGTGTTCACACGGTAATTGGATTTGTGTTTGCTGGGTTTCTCTGTATATTAGATAGGTATAGCACTTATTGTAAATTTTGTCATTTCATCCAAAAGAGTGAATATGATCCAAATTCTGCAAATAATGAGCATTCCAAAATTTTGTCTTCGTTCTCTTCCAATTCCATCAAGATAGTACTTTCTGCTGTGGGCGTTTTCAATGAACCATAGAAAAATGTAGAATTTAATGTATGTCCACCAGGTAAAATTCACAAAATTTGAATAATTGACGTCTGGATTTTTTTTTTTTGAGTTTCTATTGCACGCCAGTATGTTCAAGGATAAATAGAGTATGGGCATGCAAAAGCTTAACACGTCACTTAAATATGTCGAAAACATGACAATCCAGAAATTCTTACTATGAGGTTTATCGATCATAAAAAAACTTTCTGCAAATACATACCAAACGACAGTAAAGTTAAAACAGTAAATGCTTTGGTCTGTTTGCAAGAATTGTTTGATCATACTTATAATCATCTCACTTACATATTTTTACATTCGAAAAAACTCGGTTTATCACTGATTATAACAGTTGGGAGTAATTTGTGCATGCTTCGTGCAAGACATTTAATGTAATCTTATAGTCTGTATTTAAAAGCAAAATTGGTTTTCAATTTGTAAGCAGCAGTGGCTATCTATTTTTTCGGCCGAAAGGTGTTAATTCCCTGATACCGTCAACTAGTTATATGATATTTCTCATAAACATAATTTATAGAATTCTGCAAAAGTTTTTGACATTGTTCCAAAATGTCTTATAAAATTTATTTGCAGTATCATATGTTCCAGGATTATTGATGTTGTTAAAATTTTTAATCATGTTTACCACTTCCTGTTCCATTATATGACCCTCACATGAAGCTTTGTTAGCCTCTGTGAGCTTGATAATATTTGTAGCATATGGAATTTATTCTGCTAAATTTACACCCCTGTTTATTGCGATGTGGACAGTATTTAGTTACAAGTACCATGTTCTTGGAGTATCGGATTTTATATGTTGATGCCAGACCATTTGATAATCCGACTATGTGCATTAACCTTATAATAAAAGGTCCATCTTTCTAATTTGAAAAATACGAATTTGTTTTCTCCTGTTCCTCATACCAATGCACCTTTCATCTTATGAAAAAAAAAAAACATTAGTTACATATTCCGCTTCTTGCTCATTTGCCCTTTTACCCTGCGAATCTTATTCTCACCCTTATTCATCATTGGAACGTGCCGTTATTGGATTTTCAATATTTCCAAAAATATGTGAGATTATCCTGATTTGGGCCGAACAGATTAACCAATGCTACTCTTCGCCTGCCAACTGTAATGTCTGCAAAAAGGATGTACCGACCGTCAACATCTCATTGTACATTAAGTGTATCCATGTAGATTGTTTTAATAAGATATAACTCCCTCTTGTACCATTTGCCCATATGAAAATATAATAGCATATCATCATCAGCCTTCTATTGGCTCTCTAATTCAGGTGTACAGCGTGTTGCTTGTTAAAAAGAAACAATGCCTTTATATTTCAGTTATATAAATGCTACTCCTCTACAGCACCCCCACTCCGATGAAACTGGAACAAAAGAAAAAATATCCATCTTGGAAATCCTGACAAATTTATTTTAAAACACTGAGTCGATACTACACACCTTCCCTGATCAGATATTTCCCTTCTTGCATCACCGGAAAATTATATACACGCTCATATCATGGTTTATCAAACTATACTAAATCAACTTCCCACGTCAATACCAAGATGTGTGTAGTATGCCAAATATTTATGTATGTAATGGTTGAATAACTTGTATCTGTTTATGATTAAATATGTGTCTACTAATTCAATAGCCTATGTATATGTCTCCATATATTAAGTGTATAAAATCTAGGACTTCATTTGCAGTATAAATATTTTGTAATTGTGTCTCTCTTGATCCAGGGTAGCACCAGTGTTAGGGGATCAGCCGTCCTTAACTGGGGTCATCCTGACAGTTCTGTTCACATTTCTGCAAACAATAGCCTGGAACGAATATTCATTTATTATTACATACTGTCTTTAATGTTTGTTACATGTACTTTCTGTGAAATTAGATAATTCTAACTCTGACTCTGTATGGCAAAAAAGATAACTGACCCTATAAGAGATACAAATATGTTATTTCCAACTGGATATTATGTCTACTGACATAGAGATTGAACATCAATAATGTACATGTTACATTTAAAATTTCATGAACCTGCCAGGTACCATAGGTGTCATTCAAGACCTATAAGTTTCGAGAAATACACGTGAACCCATCGAGTCTCATATCTATAAAAAAACCCACAAATATTTGAAAGTTAAAAATACGAATTTGTTCAAATGAGACAGGTTCCTTGGTAAAACTTGCCAAGTAACTTGTCCCTTTTTGCATGTTGTGCATACTGTTTAAAGAAATATGTTTAATGCAATTGTCTATAAGACCCTACAGCAAGAACTTGCATAATGCTTAAAGGTTCCCAACTTATAATAAAAGCACCATTCAAAATTAAGTGTGTCACCTATGGACCATGCAGCATGGATCGATTGGAACAGATTAGTATTCCACATTATCTACACTAAAGGCTACATATGTTTGTTCTTTCAACTTTCAAACTTTGCATAGCGTCAATAACATCAGCAAGGACTGGCATCATCAGTGTCTGGTTAATGGAGTCCACTACAGCTTTCACACAATTTTCTGTTCGCCCTGTTTCTAATCCATGGATTCTAATGTTGCGTTAACGACTTAATTGGGCTTTGTCTTTGGCATGGGCTGCTATCCTGAGCAGCTCTGATCTCAGGATTTATTTATCCTCCTCCAGCTTTGCCACTCTTAATTCTAAACATGCAGCATGTAGGTCCATGGATTCTTGTATTTTTCCTTTTATTTGCTGCAGAAGCTCTACCTTGAGGTCCTCAAATTGTCTTGCGGTTTTTGCAAGATTCCTTCCTCCACAGTTGACAGTAAGACAGGAGCAGACTTACCTCTACCTACAATTATCTGTCACTGATGCGGCCCTCTATTTTATCCAGCTGTTTTATTTTTTCAGAGTTCATCAGAAATATACTGGATGCACTGGATACGCTTGATACATTGTGTTTCTTTCTTTTTCTCCTTTTTCTGTATCATTGTTCATTTAACAAGGTTTTTTCCAAACTAAATGTTCAAGTTGTTTCCCTGCTGGAGCACCCTGCCGAATTCACTGTCAAGTTGGGCACAGGCACTTGCCATGCATAAAAGCTTCCAGTTGAAGAGTTTGGTCACAACGGATAAAAAAGTGGATTTACTGCAAACTTCAGTATTGTTAGCTGTGAGACTTGATTTTGTGCTCACATTTCAGTCTTCTTTACCAAAATACTGCAGAAGTGACATCAAATAAGTTATCTCAATGATAACTCACTTGTCTTAACTCATGCTTTAATATGTACAGCTTTAGAGTGGTTTTCTCCCTGAGTCACTGTGCAAAGTGTACCCTGAGTGGCTGCTGACTTTGACCCTTCCATAATAAAAAGCATAATCTGTTCTTTGCAGGACATTATGGAGGACGGAATATATCATGGTTGCTGAAAAGTATTTAGCCTTCATGGAATCTTATTGCACCAACTCGAATTGCACACAATCAATTCGAGAGGCAGTCATGCCACACAAAATTGCCATGCATATACGTACACACCAGATAGTTACAACAAGGGGTACAAAGTAGGGAGAGTTTTTATTTCTGTCTTTAGTTTAAGTTACCGAGACAATAAACACTCTGAGGGAAAGGAACATGACTCATTTGGGGTCCAACTAGGCACATCTACACTTACTGTTGGAGAGGAGAAGTACCAACTATTACTGCCGTCCCAAATGTGAATGCCTTCCAGAATAAATATTTATTTTGTGACAGATTTGAGACCGAAAATTAGCACTGTTTACCTTTAGCACTGTGGCGATCCTGTCAAAGTACCAGAACCGTGGGATGGCCAACGATATCCAAATAACTCCATTGAAAAACAGATGCCAGCCGTCTTTGTGACAAACAAACTGACCACTGCCCTGGCTATGTGAGGATAAATTAGAAAAGGTGCGTCTATATGCCAGATGTGAGTTTCAGTATAACTCATGATGCCATTGCCATTGTGCCACCAAATTTAAGCATGTATACATATTTGCTCATTCAAAAACTTTTACCCAAACAATTTTTTGTCAATGATTTAAGCAATAACATGGTGATTGATGAATATATTTGATGACATTGATGATTGCTGGGATTATATCACAAAGATATTTAGTACAATCTGTGACAATTATGCCCCCAATAAGCCAGTGAGTGTAAGAAGTATACCCGGAATTACTACAAAAAAGTCGATGGTACAATGCATAATCATGATATCTACAAAACAATCAGGAATGAAGTAACTGATAGAATTAAAAAGGCGCGTAGGGACTTCTTTGATGAGATGATTTTGTACAGACCCGTATTTCAAAAATGTGTAGAAAACTTTAAAGACGTTTCTACCTAGTACGTAACCAGGTGAACCCAAGTTTTTAGTGGTTGACGAAGTTATAGTAAAAGATCCTATGTCCATCTCTAACTCTTTCAATATTTTTTCACTACTAGTGACTCGAAATTGGGTAGTAAATTCACCAGTATTTGTACATGCCAGCATCCAAAAAAGACAATTCCAAAATGCGTTTGCAAGAGGTATCTGAAGATACTGTGTTACAGGTCCTGCAGAAACGTGCTACCAGTAAAGCAACTGGCACAGACCCCCCCCCCCCCCCCCATCCAACTTTTTGAAGGCTGGTGGGCATGTGCTATCAGGTCCTCTGACATACTTATATAACAGTTTGTTACGTACAGGCAAATTGCCATTTCTGTGGAAGCAGGCCAAAGTATCTGCAATTCATAACGATGGCCCAATGGCATATCCAGGAAATTATAGCCCCATCTCAGTTCTAAACATTACCATGAAAGTATTTGAAATCATTTTTACCGATTAGCTATATGCCTATATTACGGAATACAATTTCTTAAACGTAAACCAATCGGGCCTTAGACCCTTGCATTCTACATCTAATACCCTGATAGATGTAAATGACTATATCCTTGCCAATTTTGGAAAAGGGTTTAATTACAGATGTGTGCTTTTTAGATCTCAAAAGAGCCTTCGATACTGTGTCACACGAAATTTTGCTGATAAAATTGAATATTTAGGGATCAATGGTATTGAACTCTGATGGTTTAGAAACTATTTGTCCGAGCGGACTCAATGCGTCCAATTCAATGGAGAATTGTCTGGCCACATGGAAATAGCCTATGGTGCCTCCCAGGGATCAATACTAGGTACCCTACTTTTCGTCAATTTCATAAATGACCTTTCTGTTATTACAAATAGTAAGATTGTATTGTATGCTGATGACACTGCTGTTTTTTTTCCTGCTAAATCGGTTTTTGACTTTCAGAGGACATTAAACATTAAAATGTTAATTGCAAATAAATCACTGAACGACAACCATCTCACTTTGAACATTATAAAGACTAAGTGTATGTTATTAGGAACTAGTGGGAAACCTCGATAAAGTGACCTATTGAATATTTTAGTGGACGGGAAACAAATTGAAAAGGTCACTACTTTAATATTTAGGACTATGGTTTGACAAGCAGATGTCATGGAACAAACAAACAAAAATGTTGAAAATATTTGCAACAGAATTTCACAACGTCTTGGTATTCTCAGGAGAATATCCCCATCTGTGTCAAAATATTCAGTATTACTCCTGTGCAATTCTTTGGAATTACCGCTCATCCATTACTATGACGTCGCATGGTCTGACTGTTCTACAAAAAACCTAAAATTGCTACAAAAGTTCCAAAATCTAGCAGCTAGGATGATACTTTCTAACGGTCGTAGAACGAGAATTAGGGGCATGCTTAAGGTGGCACAAACAAAGCTAGGCACTTAGAGGAGTGCTGTCTTCAACCCGCTCTCCTACTTATTTTTTGACCCATAAAACTATACAAATTCTTGTTGCTTGGGATCTTCACATTATATATCTGCCAAGAAAAAATTATAAAATCGCTTTTTTGGCGAAAAATGGACATTTTACAAAAGGGTTCGATTTGGAGATTTTTCTCGGCATTCTCGAAAAATATAGTACATAAAAACTCGAAAATTTGCAAAATGAAACTTTGTAGTCATGTCCAGGTTCGGTTCCTTCACTTTTTCCATAAACGCAATAGATAATTGTAATCGATTATTAATTATGATGCTGGTGAAAAAGAACACTTCTTCATGTTTAGGGGTTATGAAACTGCCTTAAAAAAAATATTCCAAAACGCAAAAAAACCAGTCCTGGGCATGTCTACAAAGTTTCATTTTGCAAATTTTTGAGGTATTAAGTACTATATTTTTCGAGAATCCTGAGAAAAATCTCCAAATCGGACCATTTTGTAAAATGTCCATTTTTTGCCCCCAAAAATGATTTAAAAAATTTTTCTTGGTGTATGTATAATCTAGAGATCCTAAGCAACAAGAATATATATAGTTTTACAGGTCTAAAAATAAAAACCAAACGAGGAGAGCCGGTTGAAGACAGCACTCCTCTAAGTGCCTAGCTTTGTTTGTGTCACCTTAAGGAACTTCATTAGACTGATGTTAGGGCCCGGCACTAATATCATCGAGCTATTTTCATGTTTAAAGTTATTAATGGCAAAACTCCTACCTATTTGAGTGATGCCTTTCAACCAGTGTCGGAAGTCAATGGGCATTTTACAAGGCAAAGTAAGGCTAATGTGACAGTTCCTAACATACAAGGCAAGTCAGGTCAAAGAGCATTCAGGTCTATAGGTGCCAACACTTGGAATAGCTTAAATGATCAGGTTAAAGAAGCACCATCCCTGACAGTTTTTAAATCTTGATACTGTGAAACATAACATGTGTAAGCGATTTGACGTTTTTTAAGACCTGCATTATGACCGTAAATTTGTCCTTACATTCAAAAAATGTTTAAAAACCATTGACGTTTTATCATCAAATTACAATCTTTTTGTTGCTTTTAGCAATGACTTTTTCATATTTTTTAATTAACGTATTGTTCATGTATTTTACAGCATATCATATTTATACCAATTGATGTATGAGTGCGAGTGTGTATTAAGGGCACCTATGGAAAGCACCCTGAGTGCTGATCAGGGCTACCCTGTATAAAAAAAAATTAATAAATAAATGAATGAATGAATGAATGAATGAATGAATGAATGAATGAATGAATGAATGAATGAATGAATGAAATGACTGGTTTGCATTTTGCTTGGCTGAAAATATGAAGGCTGCCAATTCGAGTGTTTACTTATACAGTGAAACTTCTCTACAGTGGGTACCCTTGCGGCCAGCGAATAGTTAGCCCTGTTACCAGAGAAAAGTACCCATTCATGAGAGGGTCAGCCCTTTGGGGCAGTATGGAGGAATATGTGTGTATGTGGATGTGCATTCTTCATACCTGCACGTATACATGTACAGTGTATACATATTATAATTCAAGGGGTAGGTGTATGCATGCAATACAAAACTGTCTTCCTTCCTTTATTCAATAAACGAATTTTAACAGAAGTTGTCAAGAAACTACAGGATCATGTACCTGCAAACCGAGACAAGCACTATACTGTGTCAGTATTGGCCATGAAGAACAGGCTTCATCTCACTGGTTACAAGAAAACAAACACATGAAAGTGTCCACTCAGATGACACAAATGCACACAATGTTTTAAAATTCACACAACTGTGAAAATAATTATTGGGGACTGGAAGACTTTGATGAGTCTGGCCAAGTAGTCTATTTTAACAGAGGCTCAGGCTTGTTCTACCTACAAACCCCGAGTCCTGGTTCTCTAGCGACTGATAAGCTCAGCAGACTGACATAGCCTCAGGCAAAAACAGACCAGCGATGATACCAGCCTCAGTTATGGTGCACTGACTGCTCTGTCCAGCACTAGTGAGAAACATAACCCGCTTGGTATGTATGGCAGCATGGAGCAGATCTGTTCATGCTGGAACAGAACGAGATTCTCTGTATTTCATTGAGAACATTGAGAACCTCTTTACACATTTGTTGGGATATCTCCCAATTTGCTACAAGACCCAAACTTCCTGAATCATACACCCAGCCTGCATGCCTAGAAGGCTGTCCACGAAACAGGTTCAAGCTCATTTATTATGAAAGCAAAATGGTTGCCTAGCACCATGGATATCTATGAGACAGTAGAATCCCTGGATAGTTGTGTATTGTTGGGAAATTCAGTGAATTTGGCAAAGATTGAAATTCACCAACTTTTGCTTTCATGCTATTGGATTTGCAAGCTGTCTCAATCCTACATGTGTAAGTTAAAACTTTGCACCTATCTCCAACAGTTTAGAAGATTTGAAGCTTTTAAAATTTTAATTGCCCCTCATTTACATAATTCTAATCATCACAACTATTCCAAGTCAGGTGCCTAATTTCACTGGTAGGCCATTTATCATGGCAAGTTTGGTGCTTCTTCTAGTAGTAGGGTCCGAGAAAAACTGCGGACAAATCTGGTTGTAAAGAAAAAAAGGAAAGAAAGAAAGAAAGAGTGAGAGAGAAAAAGAAAGAAAGACAGACAGACAGAAAGAAAGAAAGAAAGAAAGAAAGAAAGAAAGAAAGAAAGAAAGAAAGAAAGAAAAATGTCTGGGTTGGCATCCAGACAGAACAAAAGATGAATTGTAAATGAAAGGTTTTTTTTTTGGGGGGGGGTCCCCTTTTTTTTGTAGCAATTGAGAACATTTCCACCTCACTTTTGATTGCAGGATGAAAGTTAATTCAGTTGGTAGTTCGGTATGCTCTAAGTCCCAAGGAATACATCTAAACAGGTCATGTCTTTATAATATCAATTATCTTGGTCCATATATGTGGTCTTGTTGGAAGGATGGCTGCCAAAGAAAGGACAGTACACTGTCATGTTATTGAAGGGGTCTTTTAGGATGAAGCCAGATGTATTAATTTTTTTTAGGGACGTTTACATTCTGGTGAACCTTGAGGGACTTTAAAATTTGGCCACTATATACTTTTAAAAATGTTTATATATGATACTTACATGCCAAGGCTGACATTGATTCCATGCAGGTATATCCAAAGTTCAAAGGGACTACAAATTCATCTCTGTATACCCATTGAGTAATTCTGAAATCCTGAAAATTTACGGTGAGGGGGATGGGGGTTGGGGGTTGGTGTGACAAATTCGGCGGACTTATGTGGGGCGGGGGGCTCAATGGGGAGGGGGTCACAAAATTCTGCAGACTGGCGGGGGAGCACAAATTCTTGTCTATTTTAATTTCTTTTTTTGTGGGGGGGGGGGGGTACCAAACCATAATGCTACCCTATCCCAATTTCCCAAGTCTCTCCCCTCTCCATCCCCGTAAATAAGGATCCCACCCTTAGGAAACAATTTTTAGACTAAGGGGATCCAATCTGCAGATGCATATTCCAGAACACTTACAAGCCAAACTTGATACAAGTCCACTAAGTATTGCATGCGTTTTCCCATTGAAATAGTTGACCATACCAACAGCCCCACGCATGGAAGCTCTTGTAAGAGTCCATAATATTGAGGGTGCCATTTGTGTACAGGCCACATTTTTTATATTATCTGCTCAAATTGATTCATAAATAGGACACATATATGCTCTTCCCTGCTCCATTTAAAGCTAAATAAATATTGGACAAAGAATACATAACGAATGAATAACATGAAAGGAATTACACGTGATACATGTAAGTGTCAGTCAGACTCGATGTTCAAAGACCAGATGTTTAATCGTATAAAGAAGTGCTTTTGGCGATTCATAACGGATGTTGTACTACCAATGGCAGGGTCTTTCATGGGGAAAAGAAAGCTTGAAAATGCCCAGCGCACATGTGCCCGTTTTATTTTTACATGCTGGCTGTATAGCCAGGGCCAAGGGTGCACTCTCTCGCCAGTAATATTCAGTCGCTGTTTCCTGTTTGAGTGTGTGTGGAAATCTACCAGCCATCCGAGTGCTCCAATGCGAGAGGAGAGCTCCTGATGTTTTTTTCATGTTTTTTTTACATATATGCTTTGAATTTCATGACCAACGAGTAATGCATAGGAAAGTCAAAATTGTTACAACCTTCAAGCTAAAGATTTGTAAAGTTGACATTCCATAGTTTGTAACACATTTATACCATGTAATCACAACAATGTCCTTGCTTGAAGGGTCCTAGTTGAAGGGTATGCACTCTGTCACCAGCAATATTCAGTCGCTGTTTCCTGTTTGAGTGTATGTGGAAATCTACCAGCCATCTGGGGGCTTCAATGCGAGACAAGAGCTCCTGATGGGCTTTGTTTACATATGCACTTTGTATATCAGCACCAACGAGTCATACGGAAGTCAAAATTCTTACAACCTCAAGTTAAAGAATTCGAAAAGTTGACATTCAATAGTTTGAAACACATTTATACGATTAAGTTATCACAAGAACGTCCTTGCTTGCCAGGTACTCATTCCAAAACCCCTATCCAGTCCTGCTTGGTAATATTTCGGATAAATGACTGGTTTGTATTGTGATTGGCTGAAAATACGATGGCTGCCACATGATATCCCACTAGCATATGTCTTTTCATGTTCAAATTTAATTTTCCATCACTTTTTATCTTGCGCTCCACCTTTTCGGGACGACTAATACAATAATATTAACCTATCTGTAGATATTGCATTTATAGTTTAGAAAATTCGTGAATCACCTCATTATGTGTGCAACCCCAAACTGTTTACAAAGCTCTCCTGCTAGCCAAAAGTTCAATGATCGACAGGCGGCCGGGTTAAAGGAATGTTTCGAAAAGTAATACAAAAAAATGATATAAATTAGCCTTTAAAGCCAGTTTCACGATTGTAGTCTGATAGATCAGCCATTTTACTATTTGGTAGGGTGGTCACTTCCTTGTGGGAAATGTTTATTCACTCCCCAAAACGTCAAATCACTTCGGTATGTGAGAATGTGGGTCATTGTCAGACGTGACGTATGCTTGTAAAAATGCTCGATTTGGGGTAGATTTGAAACCTTAAAATATGAATAACACGCGTAGTCAGTTATATTCCGGTCGTGGCATTATGGACTTTGTCATATATAGATAGCAAAGGGTGTTTTGGGGGCCAAAATACGGGTCCAAGTTTCAGGGGTCGTGTTTTCATATTTTCGGGAGATTTTTAAATATGGTGTTTATATATGCAAGGTTGTTATTGCAATAGATTGGAAAATTTGTTGTGATATTACGGAGAACAAAGTGCCAACAGTAAAGGCATCAATAAAAAAAGAAAATTAAAAAAGGGGTTATCAGAAAGTACATAATCGTCAGGATCAAACTGATTGGGCAGACTCTTAATAAGCAATGAGAAACTGATATAATCAATATTAGTTCATGGTTTACACAGCTACATTATCATCAATGGCTTTGCGGGAATTCTGGTTACTGATGTAACGGTTTCATTTATCAAATGTCGGTGATGACGAATTCTAGTATTTTTTGAAGATCCTACTCTAGTTACTACAATAGAATATATAGAGGTTTTGAAGTCAGGATCATGCAGGTATAAATTTTAGTAGATAAATCTTTAATTTATACCTGAACTTTCTGTTCTTGGGTATTGACCCAAGGAAGGTCATTTCCTCTACATCTAAAGTGATTACCAGAAAGTGTCATAGGTGGCATGGAACATGGTGGTTAAAACAGGTTATAACTAGAAGTTAAGTCATTCACCTGCACATTAGAAAACTAATGACAAAAAACGATTTGATAATTATAAGGTTGATGTGACGAAAAAAAAAAAGTACAAATAGAAATTTTTAATACGAGGTGATGAAATCATCAACGAAGCATATATTAAATATATCATGGAGAGATGAACCATTGTCATTTTGATTTGTTTAAAGACAGAAATACCACAAGCTTAACCAGACCTGGACCACTTTGACAAGCCCACTATGCGTAAAAGGTGCCTACATCTTCTGAGCATCATCAAACGTAGTCAGGTCAACAAGCTACACACCAAGGTACTTCACAAATGGTACAAAAATAAATTTGCCCTTGTACCCCTATGCTGCATGGCTTGCATATGTCTGCTGCGGGATCTTATGTCACACACTTCCATGCCATAAAACTGGTGGATTTTCTGGAATTCGGGTGGTCAAGTGGCTGACTTCCCGCACATTTCAAGGGCTACTTTAACCAACCATGCTTCAGCCCTTGCATATCCCCAAAACGGGAAAAAAGTATCAACTGAAAGGCAATACAACCCGCATTTTGGGTCAATTTACTCTTTCATCTTTTGGTGCGGTATCTCATTCCAGTCTCCTGATGTCTCGAACGAAAAAGATTCCAGAGAAAAAGAAAGATTACAACCACTTGTCAAGGCCCATTTGGTGCTTGTCAAATTTGATAAATCCACTGATGCATCTGTGCGAGTACTATACAATTTAAAATTCCCGCTGTTAATAAGCTAGTTGGTTTTCTTAAGCGAAGCACACTGCTGAAGGGGTGTACAGGCAAGTGTCAGACATTTAACATGCATAAAGCATAATATGTACAGACCCATTATCATAGCTTATATGCATACAAGCATACACACACACAGACACACACACACACGCATATATATATATATATATATATATATATATACACACACATATATATATATATATATATATATATATATATATATATATATATATATATATATATATATATATGTGTGTGTGTGTGTGTGTGTGTGTGTGTGTGTGTGTGTGTGTGCCTTTCCGCTTTGATACACAGGTGTATATTTTGGTCAAAGACCCACCACCGCATTTCTTTATGTCAGTTCCTCAATATTTCGAGACTTGTATTCCCCTAACAGGTTATGGGAAGGCCAATTTATAGATATAACTGGTGATGGGTTAAAACATAGAGTCACCTTGTGTAATGTGTACCGACCACCAAGAGACAGAAATGAGGATATTGAATCTTTCATTAATGACATGGTACCTATATTATCAACTCTATCCAATGAACGGTCCGACAAAATGATTATAGGTGACTACAATATTGACATGCTAAAAACAAATATAAATAAGGGAAAAATACTCAGAGTTTCTAGACTTAATGCTCAATAACGACTTTCGACCCCAAATTACCTTACCAACTCGTTTTGCTGAGAAATGTGCAACAATAATTGACAATGTTTTCTGTTATTTCTCCCATGCTACAAAGTCATGCCTCTCCGGCATCATTTTTACTAATTTATCGGATCACCTTCCTTATTTTGTCTGCCTGAATCAGAAAACAAATTCAGAAGGCCCTCCCAAATAGGTGCAAGTTCAGAAGCAAGATGCTGAGTCTATACAGGATTTCTATAATGAAATAAATAACACTAATACAATGGAATCTTTCATCCAAGATCCAAATTCAAATCCAAATATAAATTATAATAAGTTTGTTGGCATCATACAGTATGCCAAGGAGAAGCATTTGCCTATCAAAACCGTAGAATTTAACGAATATAAACATAAAATCTCTCCTTGGGTGACGAATCGTATTCTGCAATCCATAAGATACAAAGATAATTTATATCGCGAGTTAATGTGTAATAATCCTGAATCTTATCAATATCAAATTATCAAACTGAACATAAAGACTTACAAGTGCATCCTGGATAAAACTATTCGTCAATGTAAGCAAAACTATTACAATTACCAATTTGATAAATTCAAAAAAGACACCAGGAAGACATGGGATACTATCAGGTCAATTCTCAGTATAAATAAAAAGAAAGAAGATTTCCCAGTTTTTCAAAATGGATGGCACACAAACGTCAAACAAAAGTGAAATAGCCAAACGTTTCAATGAATTTTTTACAGAATTGGCCCCAAACTATTTTCTAAACTAAATTCAAATAATATACCAGCCTTTACTACTTATCTTACCAATCAACATGACAACGTGTTTCTCTTTTCTCCAGTGTCTAGTAATGATGTTCAAATGATTTTCAATAAGTTGAAGCCTAAAACGAGCTCTGGCCACGATTTATTATCTATGAAACTTCTCAAAAGAATTAATAATACTTTAGTTCAACCTCTGACGCTTATCATTGACCAGTCGTTAGTCACTGGCATTTTCATTGATAAGTTAAAGTTAGCAAAAGTGATACCTGTGTATAAAACAGGGGATAATGCCAGTTTTGATAATTATAGACCAATCTCACTCCTTTCCGCGCTCTCAAAAGTCTTTGAAAAAGCTGTCTATCGTCAATTTTAAGTTGTTTTTTTTTCACTTCAAACAATTTGTTTTATAACAGTCAACATGGTTTCAAACAGTTACATTCTACAGAAACAGCCGCACTTGAATTCATAGACAGAACCTACCAACTTCTTGATTCGGGAAAAATACCCATAAGCATCTATCTTGACCTGTCAAAGGCATTTGATACCTTGGATCATGACACTCTCCTTCATAAATTAAACTACTATGGAATACGTGGCACTGCTTTAAATTGGTTTAAAAGTTAATTGACTTATAGACTTCAATTTGTCGAGTACGATGGTGTGCAATCTGAATCATTACCTATTGCTACAGGCGTACCACAGGGTTCCATTTTAGGTCCCCTTCTTTTCATTATATATATAAATGATATTTATCTGGCCTCCTCAAAATTTACTGCTATTCTCTATGCCGATGACACAACCCTCATAAACTCTCTATGTTCCTTTCATTTCAACAGTGGATCTAATAATGAAAATCTCTCAGCAAATATTAATTTCGAGCTGGACAAAGTACATAGCTGGCTTGTAGCAAATAGACTATCCTTAAATGTTTCCAAAACCAGATACATGATCTTCCGTTTTCCACAACGTAAGCTTAATTTAAACATTAATCTATCAATTAATAACATTCCCATAGAAAGAACAACCGAATTTGACCTCCTGGGGCTCGTGATACATGAAAATCTTAACTGGAAAGCCCATATTAATAAAATATCAAGTAAACTCTCTCGTATTATAGGTACGCTAAAAAGACTTCACAATCATTTACCCACTTCACATCTCTTGCTCATTTATAAGTATTTGTTCCTGCCACACCTTAACTATTCTATTCTTGCTTGGGGCCATTCATATGATTGAGTTGTAACATTACAAAAGAAAGCAGTCCGCCTAGTAAGTTCTTCAACCTACTTTGCACATACGGAACCCATTTTTAAACAATTTAACTTGCTAAAGGCCCAGGATCTATCATATTTAAAAGCACTAAAATTCTAACATAGATAGAACCAAAATCAGTTGCCTAGATACTTTAATAATATGTTTGCTCCCTTACCGATTACCCATACGCATTACACCCGACACCGACACATTCCTCGTCATCCCCTCCCTTCAAAAGCCTCCACCAAGAACTGTATTCGTTATTACATCCCTGACATTCTAAAAAAGTCACAACCCATTCATACTATGGTTTCTCCAATTATATAAAAAAATTCCTTATCAATAAGTACTCTGAAATCTGCACCATAGGAAATTGTTTTGTCTGAAATTATAATTGACTGACTTACATATTGCACTTCTGTTTCTTTGTGAAATATTATGGTTGATATTTGATTGACTTTCATTTGTATTTCAGTTTTTGTATAATGTTAACGACTATATAAATATATTCACACTTCATGTAACCATACCCAAAGGTGGTCCCCCGCGATAGCGGATTATTCATCCTGACTTTTTGTGTTGAAATATCTTCTTCCGTTCCTATATGTAAGTCATACATTTATTTACAACTTTGTATTGGTATTATCTACCTATATGATTTTGTAATCAGTCAAATAAAACTATGTCTGAGTCTGAGTCTGAGTCTGAGTCAATAGATTATTCAGTTTTACTACACCTCGATGACATGGCTGACGTGGGTTCCAAAGCAGAGGCCCAAGCAGGCTTCCATACGTTATAACTATTAATGAACGAACTTAAATGCCGCCTTCCATACGTTATCACTAGTAATAAAGAAACTTGGAGGATGCCTCATAATGTACAATCTAATAAGGTCCAGTCATTGCATGACTCGGTTTGGCATGATTATTTGCTAAGCTGAAAATTGAAATTCAAGCAGAATAGATTAAGTGCTGTGACCCTGATCGGCAAACTAAATCTACATGTGCCTATATAGAACCCCAGTCTATCTTGAAGGAACTACATCATGTAATGCATTGCTTTATGGCAACCCATCTTGTCATTTGCCGCATGCTGGATTCCTCACTCTTTCATTTCAACAGCAAGAGTGTAACTTTCTAGTCATTGCAGGGCTTCTGATGAACTCAGACGCTTTCTAGAATTATATGGCACAGGCATCACTTTACAGTCCCTAAATTCGGTTGTAATTGGCCACACACACACACACACACACACACACACACACACACACACACACACACACACACACACACATACATACATACATACATACATACATACATACATATATATATATATATATATATATATATATATTTCTAATCAGTGCACATACTGGTTGCTTTGTGTTTTGATGAATTCCACTTCGGTTCAGATAATAAGTGGTTAAATGTTTACTGCCAAAGCGTTCTTGTTTTTGCCTCCATATCCTGGAAAATGTTGCAAACATGGTAAATTGTGTTTAATTTGACAAGCAGACCTCCCACCTAATGCATGTGTAGCTGTACATCCCCCAATTACCCTTATATTTTGTGCCATAGTCGCAGGGTTGCAAATTTCTACAGGGAGCTGATAGTAGTGCAGTTGTCTACCCATTCAATTCCCACCTGTCATTTAAAGTCAGACACCCACTGAACATGTCATATCACGTGGTACAGGTCTGTCTAGCATTACAGTTTACTATCCATACATTCTGTTGAAAAATACATATATATCTTTGTAGTTCACAAGTTGTAATTTTTGAGTTGAATTTTGTGAATATAATACATAATGTTTTTTTCCTGACCAATTTCATTAACTCGAGTGGGCTGATTACCATTTAAGTTCATGGAATTAGTGTGTAACCGGTACTGGCAACATTCATTGTTCTTTTCGGTAAATAGCTTAGAAAATAAGTTGGCATTCTGCTGCTATTCCTCCGAATGTTTGAATATGGGTAATGTCTTAGCCGACACCGCTACCTTAATTGGAACCATATGACCGCAGAAATCTAAGGTGCACAGAATGGCAGAAAAGTCCATCTCCATTAAAACCTGCACTATTATAGAATAACTGGAATTAAAATATATTTGTTGAAGTTAACTTTAAAATTAGACATAAGAAAGGCTGCCCTAATACTCGAACCGTAGCTGTTCAGTTAAAAAACAACAATTACAATAAATAAATGAATGAATGAATGAATGATTGTATGAATATATAAAAAATGAATGAGTGAATGAATGAATGAATAAATAAATAAATAAATAAATAAGTAAATAAATAAATAAATAAATAAATAAGTAAATAAATAAATAAATAAATAAATAAATAAATAAATAAATAAATAAATAAACAAATAAAAAAGGGCAAAAAACAAACAAACAGGAAAGAAAAAATAAACAAGCAAACAAACAAACAAAACAAGAAAAAAAAATCTGAGGACAAGCCTTCACTTTGTACAATTTCAAGGTCGATTCATACTCCTGTACTTTCCATTCAAGAATTTAAGGCACACGCCTTTGACCCTTAAGAAGATTAATCTTTTTGTGTGAGTATTTTCTTGAACAGTGGTGTTTAACTCTACAGTTTGATTCTGGTCAGAGACCCAACATGGTAATCTGAAAACACTAATAGCCTTGACCATCATTGATTCACTTGTAGCACTGATCCCTTCCCCTGTTTGCCTTCATCCTTCATATAATGCCCAACCTCAGCTATTTGGACTCGGCTTTTTTACGACTTTTGATCTTTAGCAATAGCCTTGTAGCATGTAATAATCAAGACAAGAAATCTTTTAAGAATGAGCTGTCCTTTCCTTTGGTTAGTTTCATTCTTCTTCTGTCTCAAGTTTGTGCATTGACGATCATGAAACCGTCTTTATATTCCTTTCATATTTCAACTTTTTGCCTTTCCTTTCGGGCAGACAGGTTCGGTTTTGCCCTTCCACCAAAATTGTAGTTAGCTCTTTTTGTAAATTCGTATGTTTGTATCATTGCCAAGAAGACCACTCCACTGTTTCTTGGAATTAATTCTTGTATAACTTGCAGCACGGTAAGTAATCTTGGTAGCAAATTATCTAATTTCATTTTGGGGGATGGCTCATATCCTGGTGCAAATTGGTACTAGATATGATCTCAGTGGTTGACCCTTGTTCGACCACATAGATTCTACACTTTGTATCTTGTCCAGCAAAATTTCATCTATCCTGGACTGAATTTAGACCATTTCATACAAGTCGTAGGTTTGCAGCTTGGCTATGGCATACTCTTTCTGAGCATGCATTGCCTGGTTGATGTTCCCTTTCTTTAATAATTCGTTGGTGTCAATCATTTTATTGCTGAATCTATAGAACGACTGGTCTTACTTGTTCTCTCGTTTCGGCGCTGCATGCTGTGTTTTTCCTCAGTATCCTTCACTATTCTCCGCGGGCGCTTTAGAATTTATTCTATTGGGGAAAGACCTAAGTTGTTCCATACTCTTTTCGCATGGTAATCTTTATTTCTACACCTCACAGGTTTTGAGAAGCTTCTGCGCTTACAATTTTTTCTTAAAAATAAAAAAAAAAAAAACAAAAAAACAAAAAAAAACCAAAAGACAATTTCCAATTTTCTCAATGTAAACGACTTCCAAATTGATTTCATGATCTGTTGTGTATTTTGTCTAAGCATTTTTTCTTAGCATTCATCATTTTCTTCCATGGGTACCATATTAACAATACCCGAATGTATTTATACGGCGTGTCGCAGGCTGTCCCTATTCTACACACGCGGGTTTGGAGATAACATTACAGGAAGTATGCTTGTTCTGCACACTTTCCTTTTTAAACTAAGTGGGAATTACGCAGCTATGTTATATAGTCTTTAGACACAGAACAAAAGCCTGCTCTGTGGTATTTAAATTTTAAATAAAAACCGGTGACATGGTCCTAAATTTTTAGCTTTTCGACTATTCTCCTGCAGCCTAAATCGGTAAAGTTGTGACGCCATGGTCCATATTCATGGGTCAAAGACATACAGGTCTATGTGTTGACAAATTGCACTTCCATTTAAAATTTCCCAGTGCTGGTTCCTGCAGTTTTGCGCTATCTCCTAGCTTGTGCGTAATAAAACAAAAGTTCACCTAAATAGAAGTACGTCCTAGTTCGATTTTCCAATGGCGTTCATGAATATTATAACCTCTTCTAAACCATGTTACCATTGAAGTATAACAGCAATGGCACCTGCTTTTCACTCTTTGATCCTATTTAACGACGCAAGCCATCTTTACTCCTAGACATGTACAAGTAAAGATGCAGAAGCTTGAATTTGGAGTTTTGTTAAATAAATCTTCTCCCGTTTCTCTATCCACATTCAATATATATATATATATATATATATATATATATATATATATATATATATATATATATATATATATACATATACATATATATATATATATATATATATATATATAAATATATATATATATATATATATATATATATATATATATAGTCACTAAACAGTGCCAACAAACTAAGTTGAAGAGAGTCACATGTTCAGGCCATGTGTTACTTTTATCTTACAAAAAGGGCTTTTTCTGTCGGTAACTTTTATTGATTTGACTGTCAACTGCAATGGACCTGCTTAAGACAAAATAAAAACAAACAAAAAAAGACAAAAAAAAAAAAAACAAAAAAAAAAAAAAACAAAAAAAAAAAAAAAAAAAAAAAAAAACAAAAAACAAAAAACAAAAACAAAAAACCAAAAAAAAAAAGTCATAGTGTTTTCAAGTGGTTATAAGTCTTATATAAACATTCCGTGATTGGAATTATTAACATACATTATTTAATCATTTTCAAAGGCACCATGGGAGGAGGAGGGGTGAATGTAAATTCAAATTACTGGTCTGAATTATAAGTATGAAAGGCAGAACTGTAACATGATTCAATGCATGTATGTATGTATGTATGTATGTATGTATGTATGTATGTATGTATGTATGTATGTATGCATGAATGCACGTATGTTTGTGCGTGTGTATGTATATATGCATGTATGTACTCATGCGGGGATGTTCATGGATGCATGAATTTATGTTTGACGTTAACAGTAAAGAGGTGCCGAAAGTCGATACCGCGAACTTTTGACAGGAAGTTAAATTCATTAGAACACAGGTGGCATTGCTAGTGAGGCAATGGTGATTTTTTTAGCATGAGCTGTTATATCTATTTAACTCATGACCCTCCGTTTCAGCGCTAGTGATATATCAATTGTATTTGTGTCTTTTTGCCCAGAACCACTTCTTAGTAGTCATTACCCTATTCCGCAGTCTGAACTTTTTAATCTCCGTAAGCTAACCTGTCCCTGTCTAACCAATATACATATGGAATTACTATCGTCCATGTTACACACGTTCCTTTGTAAAAAATTGACATAGGCTGTATCAGCCCAAATAAATTAAAGGGTCTTCAGCGGGTAACTACTCAACATGTCTAGAGCCTATTGCCCGTACATGTCACTCTGAATAGCGGCTCCTTGTCTTATGTACCCGTGTTTCTCGTACACCATGCCGGAGAGTGAATGCTGTTTGATTTCCATATAGATGTTATATGTAACTTATATAATATGACTCATCCTCGTATGGGATTCGTAAAACATAAACAGCTGAAGGAGCACCTGCGTTCACAATGGCCGTTTTATAGTGCTGATGTGAAACTACTGCTCTTTCAGATGATGCAGTAAGACCAGGTGCGGGGTTATTGTGATGATAGCTGGAAATGAAGTGACCTACCCTGGCCTTCATGACCCTTTTACTATGCACCATATGCAACGCCACGAACGAAGTTCTTGTTTATTTCTTAGACTCTGTGATGTTTTTATACTGTCTTTCATCTATAAAAGGAAAACTCCGGGATTTCTTCAGCTATATAGTACGTACTCGTACATATAATGACACTCACCTTGTGCTGGTTACAGATACGGTTTCCACAGATACGACAAAAACAGGTGATTTTGAAAAACTTAGGCGATAAAATATCTGAAAATCGTTCAATATCCTGTATTTCTATTAAACCGTTTATACTTTTCCAACCAAAATCATAACGTACATGCGAAATATATTTAACGCATGCCGGGCTCAACCACTTCCTGGTTGCTGACACAATTTAACGGCACTTCATACCTCAACGATTTTTGAGGGGCTTTTTAGTTTTTTTTCAACACAAAGACAAGCAAGGAACGCATGGTTAGTCAAGAAAGTGGAAGAAGAACATAAAATAGTGTTTGGTAGATCCCTTTGCATTAGAGGGTATTTCTCACTTATACCTTATACGTAACGTTGCCTCGGCATTTCTATAAGTGTGTGTGTGGCGGGGGGTGGGGTTAACCTTTAAGCTGCAAAGTGAATATTTGTGCTGTCTCGCCACCCTAATCACGGCGTCCCTTTCCCTGGGTTCACCGTCACTTTTGTTTAAAGTCTTTGCGTCGAAACTGCAGGGTATCAATTTGTTTTCGAATTAATTCCTAAACTTATTGTCGGATCTAGCACTGCCAATTTTGAACATGAAAATATATATTTTCTTGATAGATATTAGCAGCTATTCTTCCAAACAATTGAGACAGACTGCTTTTATAGCTCCCTCTGTGCCACTATGACACGTGGCACACGATGACAAATCATAACTCTTTCATCAGTGAAGTTTGTCATGCCAGTCACTGTGGATATGACCCATTTGGAGCTCTACTGTTCAGACAACACGCCGTCCTGATTTTTAGGCATACAAGGAACAATTGTGTATGCATAAATGACTGGAGGAAACTTCACTTATCAAAATTGTAAAGAAGACAAGAACAAATACATAAGGGAAATTAATATAGAATAATAAAAACTTCGTATGACCACACAGGCACACACACGCACACACACGCACACACGTATGTAGCTTTTAGAAGTTGTAACACAGATTGCCACAGTTGTATTGAAAGAAGCACAAACGTTTTTGTTCAGAAAACCAGGGGTCAAGATGAATCACATAAGTTATCTACTCCATGTTATTTGAGTGAGTTTGTTTCTTATGTACATTGTAAGGGTCACAAAGGAGTGGCAGAGGGTGTATTTGTATAGAGAATGTTGTTGTGAAGTTTGAACTTTGAACTTTGCCAATCAGCGTGTAACTTAGCCTATATATGTCGTTGCTGTAGAAGAGTTTGCTATAAAACACAAGTTCAAACAGTCTCTGATGATGCATCGAAAGTGCGATGTTGACATATCAGTGGCATCCAGTTGCAAATGTTGACGAGTTGAAACATGCTTTGACCGACGTATTCATTTTGCGGGATAGAGGTGCTTATTTTTTTATTTATTTATTTTGTTGTTGTTGTTGTTGTTGTTGTTGTTGTTGTTGTTGTTGTTGCTGTTGTTGTTGTTGTTGTTGCTGTTGTTGTTTTTTTACTATTTTGGCTTTTGTTTGTTTGTTTCCGTTCTTTGTGTTTCTCTCTCTCTCTCTTTCTTTTTTTTTTTGGTGCATTCTTTTTTCTTTCTTTGTACGTACCACACTGTTTCCACACTGCCATGCGTTTCAAAGCCAAGACGGCAGCATTAAAGAGCTTTTATGTTGGAATATCCGTGGCTGTTAGTGCAAAGATGTTATTTTCAAGCACATTTCTCTTGAATGGCATGGCAATGTTTTGTTTTCCCTTAAAATTAAAACAAAATCCAGTTCCTTTATTTGTGGTCGGGTTGCAATTTGGTATTCTAGTGCAATTTGCCATGTCCTACGAATGTAAGCAAAAAATACGCACACGCACCCCCAGCAGAGAGAAAGAGAAAGAGAGAGAGAGATAGAGAGAGAAAGAGAGGGACAGACAGACAGACAGACAGACAGACAGACAGACAGACAGACATACACAGTAGAGAGAACATGGAACCATATTTCAAAAGATGAATGAAGTGAAGAATAATGCTTTTAAATAGGATATGCACTTGGTACATATAGTATTAAAGACAGATATATGCAAGCCGAGGTTGGGTAAGGTTCTTCCGATGTTAAAAAAATAAAAAAACAAAAAAATAAAAATAAAAAGATTAATAATGAATGATTCAATCAATCAATCAGTCAATCAATCAATCAATCAATCAATCAATCAGTCAATCAATCAATCAATCAATCAATCAATCAATTTATCAATCAGTAAATAATAAATAAATAAATAAACAAATAAATAAATAGATAGATAGATAGATAGATAGATAGATAGATAGATAGATAGATAGATAAATAAATAGATAAATAAATAAATAAATAAATAAATAAATAAATAAATAAATAAATAAATAAATAAATAAATAAATAAATAAATAAATAAATAAATAAATAAATAAATAAATAAATAAATAAATAAATAAATAAATAAATAAATAAATGTCTTTTTTGTGCAGTACCATTCCCTGCTGGTCATTACCCTATTCCATGGTAGGCAAAACTCTTTACTCTCAATCTTAAGGTAACCTGTCGCTATCTAACTTATATAAATATATAAACACGTTTTTCTGTAGAATTTTGAAATATGCAGTACTAGCCCCCCGGTGCCCATTTCAGATTATATTCTAGACCGAAGCGGAACACAACAAAGAATGACAACTAGATAACTTTAGCAATGACAATATGTTAACAATCAACAATCGATACAAAATGGCTAAATGAAATTAAACAGTTTGCTAAAATGATACTCCAATAATTAACAGACTGCAGGTAAATCCTAGTCCCTGGTGAGGTACTCTCCAGAGATACTGCTCCACAGTTCCAAGTCCTATCGTAGGTGCAAAATAGTCTACTGCAAATCCTGCAGGGGCAAAGTTTCCGACACAAATCACACTGCTGGTTCAAGTCCTACAGAGGTACATGCTGGTTCTAATGTGGTGCAATTAAATATCAAATATGCCTGTCCACTCAAATCACTGTCAACATTCCACAGGTACAATGTATAAATGACTATCCCCTAGGCAATAGCAATGACTGAAATTCCCACTGGTATGTAGTCACACAGCTTCTGTCAGATCTCAGAATACCACCCCCCCCCCCCCCGTTATTCATGGAGCTGCTTTATGTACCCGAGCTGAGAACTCTCACTAGTATTTTGGAGTTTTCCAATAAGTCACAAATACATCCCTGTGATCTTTCTAGACCGTATCAGACCTTCCCCCTTTTTTACTACTGTGCATGCTTGGTGGTCACCAGTTCAAACACTCCATTGTTCGCAAGCTACATGAGAGTCATCCTAACAAAGCAAGCCAACATAGTGATGTGGTACACATTCAATGAATACAGTGGCCTTTCCAAATCAAAGCAACAGCCATACGCACAGTTATATCACACCTGCCTCCTTTGGGGAAAATTTGGACGTATAAGGATATTTCCTACCGAATTTTGAACATTTTAGGTATTTAACCATACAGTACAAAATAGTTTCTAGCAAGAAATACCCAACTTTTATACAAAGTGGCATTAATACTCAAATAGATTTCCCACACAATATTTGAAACTGTTGGTACGTAAACAGTATTTTCCACAATAATATTTTAATCTGGACACATTTATATGAGTAATGTTTATACAACCTTCATGCTATCCCTATCTTATCAAAAGAAACACCCTCTCTAGGGACCTGATAAGCAGGTATCTCAGAGTCCAATCCACTCAGAATTGACCTATCTATAATCAATGCAAAATTGCATTGGACCATCCAGTTTGGGAACCAATACAATAGGACCACTCCAGCTACTCTGGCTTGGTTTTTTAACATTTCCAGCAACATGTAAAGTTTTCTTCTCGAACTGCAGCCCATCTCAGAGGATTCATCTGATAAGGTTGCTGCGTTATCACTCACATCCGCATTATGACATAATATTGATTGGTGACCAGGCTGGTCTGAGAATGAATGTTAAAACTCTTGAACAGGTTTTGCTAAATCAGCTTGCTGTGAAGGACACAAAGACTGGTCTTGGTGTCAAAATTTTGTGATATGTCAGAGTTCTGCATTTTTAAACTGGAAAAGAAATTCAAGTCTTCATTTGAGATTTGATCATTCGCCCTCCTACCCCATTATCATTTTCATCATTCTTTGAAATTGTGCATTGACAATTCCTACTGGTGTTCCTCTTCCGTGGTAATCTTTTAAAACGTTTATGTGACAAAGCCTTTAAGCGTTTCTCCTACCAGGTGTAGGCGTTATTTTGTCCATACAATTCAACATTCTTTCAACCAGGTAAGGACCACTGCATTTTGCCTGAATCAAATGCCTTCACATGGGTAAAAGAACCAGTAACTTGTCTCCTGGTTTAAAACTTCTTCCCTTTGCTTTCTTATTATACCATATTGTCATCCTACTGTGTTCATAGATTAGATTTGATTTTGTCACCTCACGGCCTTTTTCTTGTTCAACTTTTCGTTAAATTTCGACACACACCCCCAGATAGGTTCCTCTTGTGTCTCTGCCAACTATTTATTCTTTTATACGCATCAGTGGACCTCTCAAAGTATGACCATACATCAGTTTAAATGAACTGAACCCCAGTCACTCTTTGAACCTCCCTTGTGGCAAATTATAGCATATGTATACCTTTATCCAATCCATTTTCATTTTCAAAACAATTGGTCCCCATCATGTTCGTTAGTGTTTGATGATACCATTCTAGAGCCCCTTGTGTTAGTGGGTCATAGGCTCAAGATTTAATCTGTTAAACTTTTTCACTCCTTGACGTGGCTGTAGTCGAGTTGTCGATGGAGGGAAGGGGTTGCAACCAGCACCTTGCCTGTACAAACTAACACAGTGGGACTAAAATCGTATGAAACAGATGCAAAAAAAAAAAATGTTTATGTAATATCGTAGAATTATCTATTGTATTTACAATGAATATATATGGTTGATTCAAGTAAACAAAAATGGACCAGTTTGACACGGAATAAACGAATGTTTATGTAATATTGTAAAATTATTTATTGTATTTACAATGAATATATATGGTTGATTCAAGTAAACAAAAATGGACCACTTTGATACGGAATAAACGGTAGTATAAGATTCACTTCATGCTATGTGTGATTTTATAATTCAAGGATGGCTGCAAATGTTGTGACCTTTGATATTAAGAGTGACTTTGTGAATTGAAATCAAACTTATATAAATCCATGATGTATATTGCTATTGCTGACAATCTGAAATAAAGATTATTTTGGTTCACTCGGTCAGAGAGGTTACCATCAGGGCTTACCTCTAGACTCAAGTTACCTTTGTAGCTTTTTTGGTCCTGCAGGCTACCTGCAAATAATATCTCTGTCAGCCCTAGACATTAATCATCCTTGTCACTGGCTTCCTTTTGTTTAAAACCTTTAAGCGCCATTGAACTTGTCACAGCAGAGGCAGGTACAATACATGGAAATTGCTGCTCAAGATGCTCTTTGTCCCCTCTCTTGACTGGCTCATTAGTCGAATATGGTACCAGTTTCCCTTTAACATTACCCCCTGCAATACAGTTCCTTAGAAGGAAAGTCGCAGCTTCTATCAGGAGACAAGGGGCAGTACCTGCAATTACTGATCCAATGTTGAAATCAGGCTTCAGGTTAACTTTGTGAAGTGGGGCTGTTATGTATTTTCCCTCAACACCCTGAAGTAATACACTAGCTTTTTTAAAAGTTTCATCCGGCAAAGGAAGTCCATTTTCCGACAGTAAAAACTGACCAGCGCCAGTGTCTCTTAGGATCACAACTGCCTTCTAGTCAACAGCATTTTCTCTTGTGACACCAGCCCTTCTGGTTTGAAACTTCCATAGCCATCTAATATAGACTCAGCTAACCCAGCATGTCCGTTTTGAATTTAGCATGGAGGTTCTTAGAATGTCTATCAGACACATTTGGAGGTGCACGCCTCTTAATGCTGGCTGAACCAACTGGTTTTCCTGTAATATTGGTTCTTCTCTGGAGAAGATTTAGCATGACCCCTTGTGTGCCAATAATTGCATGTAGGTCTACTAAAGAACTTCCGCCCAGTTTTCTGATTAGCAGGTTCATCAGACTTAGGATAATTATTTGTCTCTAGTTCCTTTTTTTAACGGGGGGGGGGGGGGTACCCGCCCACTGCCTCTGCTTTGTTTCCAAGTTTAGATCTGAACTGACTCTTTTGGGGTTTTTGAAATTAATCTATCTTACGTTCATCCAGGTAAGTTTTGCTTTTTTATCACGATGCAACCTTTAAAGCCTGCCAGGAAAATTATTTCCCTTAATTTTACAAAAATTATTTCCTTTTTTCCTGTATGAACACCATCTGTCAAACAAATTATCTTTCTTTCTGGCAAATTCCACATAGGTTTCATCCAGTTCCTTTTGGCTTTCTTCCTGTGCGTTTTCCATTAACACGTTTTGCAAAAGAAGAGATCATACCCTTCTAGGGCATTCAAAAGTTTCAGCTATTTTTTAAAAAGAGAGAGACGATTTTGACACTTCATTTTCTTCAAATATGGCAACTGAACATGCATTTTTGCAACATTAGAAAGTTCTGACTGTGCTGAACTATCTGATCTAGAATGCCAAAGCTGAAGCATTTTCAGTATAACTCATGTTTGCTAGCCTCTCTTGCTTCCTGTGTTTTTTTTTATCAGCTTATCTTGCTCCCTGTGCTACCTATCTTGCACCCTCTGCTTTTCTTTCGTCAGCTTCTTTTGCTACTTCAAGCTCATCCTCTCTTGCTTCTCTTTCACTCTTAAGCTTTAATTTAGCTAATTCCAACTGCATTGCCAAAATTTCGTCCTCTGATCTCTCATTCTCAAGGAAACCTTCGTCAACTTAATGCGAAATTATCTTCTGTTTCAAAGTATTTTTCCTGATACCTGCTGTTACTTCTAAATTAGAGTATTTGCCAACCTTTATAGGTCTTCCTTTAACAATCCATCAAAATCTTTGACTGTTTAGTTCTCATTAACAAGAAACACACCAGGCCTATTGGCATGTTGTCTTTGTTGAGTATTGCCGCCCAAAAACGGTGGACACCAAAAATAACAACGGGTTATCACAACATTGTTTTATATGGTGATTTATTCATTAGGGACATATCATCATTCCTACAGTCTCCTTGAATATACCATGTTACGGGTACGTCCACCGCATCTCTCCTTTACATAACAGAACTGATGGATACCAACTCTAAACCAAATTTAAACGCAATATATTGCATGTTTAAAAAGAAAAAAACATATGTGAATTAAACGCATAGTATGCAATCATATTTGCGCGTTTGGAAACGTACAAATACTAGTATACTTATGGACTGATCGGTAAGTGTGGAAATATATGCAATATCTTATCTGATGTACAGGTAACGCTAAACAACAAATTTATCCTTTCTATACATTCGAATTGTGTCTTGAAACAAAGTATGTCTTCCGGTATAGCATAACGTACTCGCTTTCTACCATATAAGACACAAGTAGGACAAAAACGTGTTTACAGTGAATATATATATTGGAACGCTGTTTCTAGTTTTATTCAATATTTGATCAGAAGAACAATTGAATTTATTCTTATGAACAAATGAACAATTCTTTGATCAGGTGAAAAATATTTACTCAGAAGACCAAATATCGATCCGATCAGATAGACAAATTGCCTTGATGAGAAGAGAAAACTTATATAATCCGAACATAAACAGATTTGTTCCGAGGAACAAATAAAATCAATTTGATCCCTTGAAAAAATGCATTTGTTCACAACTAAATTCATTTGTTCCTCTGATCAAATAGAATTAGATATATCCCTTTGCAATCGAGTTGATTTGATCAGAAGAACAAGTCAGTTTAGTCAGATAATCAAATAACATCTACTTATTATTCTTGCCAAATCGATTCAATCATCTGAACAAATATGTCTGTCCATGGGATCAAATAAGAGTAAATTTGTTCATCCGATTAAATTGATTTTAAACAGAAGAACAAATCTCTTTAATCAAAAGATCAAATCGATTCATTTAGAGGAACACACAGACTATATGTAATCACATTAACAAATGCATTTGTTCACTTCATGAAACTTATTTGTTCTCCCGATAAAATATTTAAACATCTCATCAAATACTGAATAAAACAAGAAACGGCTTATATGTATATATATATATATATATATATATATATATATATATATATATATATATATATATATATATATATATATATATATATATATATATATATATATAGTGAGAGAGAGAGAGAGACATATAAATATAGACATATATAAATATGTATATATATATATATATATATATATATATATATATATATATATATATATATATATATATATATATATATGAACAGTGTTAAATCATTACTTTTACTTAGAGGAAAATCAGAACAACGGACCACACAACACAACGTCTCCCCGTGCCCAGGTGTAGTACATATATGAAAAAGGGTAATGTGCCACTAAAAACTTCCAACCGCATAAGGGCTGCTTCATAGTTTTCACGGAAAAGAGAGAGAAAGTGTATATGACGAAATAGAGCTAAATGAAACGAGAAACGTCAAAGGATTTGGGACCATTCATTTTCACCCATTGGGGGGAACAAGAAGGATGTACTTTTGCACTTCGCTTATGTCTACGTTTTCCAAAAGCATATTCCTGCTTGATTATTGTTTAAAAAACTTACAGTAAACTTAATGTTAGTTATGATGCAATTTATATGCCAATCTCGATCGTAGTATACTGCCCCACCACCTTTATGCCCATGTGCCTGCTTGAATGTGTGTCAAACACTGGAGTCGACTGTCCATAATTGCGCTCATACTTGAGCGTTAGCACTAATGACATGTACAGGTATTTATATTTCACCAGTGACACACATTTATAAATCAGGTTGCCTAAGGACGAAATTTCAATGAATTGCAAGACAGAGCAAGAAAACAGAAAGGTAAAGGAGCAATGTTAGTCTTGAGTAGATTTATCCTAGCCACACAATATGCATAAATATGTAGAACTGCTGGCAGCGTGTCTCTTTCAAGCAGAAGGTAGTGAGTTCGAATCAAGTGGTCGTCCTTTTGCGATTATAAGGTTTATATTTATTTTTTTAATGTCAAGGTGTGATATATATATATATATATATATATATATATATATATATATATATATATATATATATATATATATATATATATATATATATATATATATATATATATATATATATATATATATATATATATATATATATATATATATGGACAGCTGATTCTTACATAAGCGAAAATTTTAACATCAATTTCAACATCACAAGAGGGGTTCGTTTAGGTGTTGCCTGTTCCCAATCGCTTTTTTCTTTCAAGAAACAAAATAAGTTTAAACTTACACCAAGAAACTTAACGTGTTAACATGATTTTGCATATATAATTTTCGGGTACCCACAAATCGTACTTGGCTTTTTTAAATTCTTCGTCACTCGTTAACTAAGTTTACTTATCTGTTAGAGTATACTAACTTTACAAAATGTAGCTTGTCATGGCTGATGTATAAATGCGTTTTATTATTTATTTATTTATTTGGTTTTTGTTTTTTTGTTTTTTGTTTTGTTTTGTTTTGTTTTTTGTTTGTTTGTTTGTTTGTTTGTTTGTTATTTCGTTTGTTCATTTATTTATTTTGTTTGTTTGTATTGAATGGCGGTTACCCAATTTTTGTTTTATTACAATTAAAAGTGCTGTTTTTGACTCGTACTCACATTTTTTCGCGACTGACAGGCCTTCAATTTTTATCCCGTATTGTAGCTCTATGTTAAACAAAACTGAGCTTCATTTTGCGTTCAATTACTTCGTGATATGTGATGCTTGGGAGCAGAATTACCAGAAGTATCGATGGAACTCAGCCCTTGTATAATGACATAGTCTCCTGTAATCATTATTATTGCACCGAGGCAAGCAAAATACTTACATAGTCTTGAATTCAAGACAGAACGACTCTTAGGAGCTAGGTATTGTAAATATTTGTGTCACAAAACTTGCAAAACTCACTTGCTAGGAATGTTGCAGCTTGTAGAGCGTGTATGACAGCGTTAGTGAAGACGTGAATTGGACCTGACAGGTCCTAATACTAGCTGTAATTTCAGGACGAGATGCCCAAAATATTCTATTTGACGATACCAACGCTCCACAAGAACTAGGTAGCTTTAGTTTAACCATGAAAAAGTTTTCCACGTAAAAACTACTAAAGCTACTTCATCCTCTAATCAATAAATTAAGTATTTTGTTTCGTGTTGTTGTTGTTGTTGTTGTTGTTGCTGTTGTTGTTGCTGTTGTTGTTGTTTTTAGAATATATCAAAATAAATTGATATTGCCGTAGTGATTAATATGCCAAGAACAACACGTGTGCAAGATTTATTTTTTTAATCGACAACTAAATTATTTTGAAAAATAAATCTGGTATTAGTAGTTATTATGAAGAAAAAAAAATCTGGTTCAACTCAAAGCTACCTCATTTTTTGGGAACAGTTGTTAGGGTCAATTGCAATATTGGAATCACCTCATAACGGAACTTTCGATGATAATTTTCACCTGTAGAATCTGATTTAGGCGTTAACTAGCGTCAGACCCAATACATATCTGGATATATAAGGATAAGATCGTTTACACCAGATGGGGCACTATAACATCACCAGTCACTAAAATGCAAAGCTGCAAAGCTGCTTTTTCATAATGAAAAAGGTATTTCAGCCCTATATTTCACTAATTTCCGACTTTTTATTCCTATTATATCTGACATTTTGTGCTATGTGTATGTTATGTCATGTTATGTTTATTTATGTACTTCAATAAGTTTTATCCATTTGGGAGTTAAACAGAAATACAAATTAGGGATATGATCATATCAAGTTGATCGTAAAATGAATTAAAGCGTACTCTGTATAATACTGCATACTCCATTAGGACTGATACATTTCAATACAAGCTCAAAGCTACAGGTATGAACACGTTATGCCACATGTATATATGTTTTTATTTCTAAAACTGACGGTCTTGTTACGTTCAAAGACTGTGAACTTGTCCATACAGCAGAGCATATGTTGTTTCTACTATTGGTCATAGCTCGAATGTGGACAGTTTCTTTCTTTCTTTCTTTCTTTTTTTCTTTTTTTCTTTCTTTCTTTCTTTCTTTATTTCTTTCTTTCTTTCTTTTTTCTTTCTTTCTTTCCTTCTTTCTTTATTACTACTACTACTAATGATAATAATAAAAAAGTGATGAATATATGATGATAATATTAATAATTTATTGCACACCCGTTCTTTTGCCAAAATAAAACACAGCAAATAGATCTAAAAACAATTAAACGGATGACCGTCAGATGTTCTCCATAGTATAATAATAGATTTCTTGCGTGATGTTAGTAAATAAATAAATTAGTATAATAAATAAACAAATTAATTTATAAAATAAATAAATGAATACATACACACACATACATACATACATACATACATACATACATACATACATGAATGAATGAATGAATGAATGAATGAATAAATAAATGAATAAATAAATAAATAAACAAATAATAAAAATACATAAATACATAAATAAATAAATAAATAAATAAATAAATGAATGAATGAATGAATGAATGAATGAATGAATGAATGAATGAATAAATAAATAAATAAATAAATAAATAAATAAATAAATAAATAAATAAATAAATAAATAAATAAATAAATAAATAAATAAATAAATAAATAAATAAATAAATAATGGAGGCCAAAAAAAAAAAACAGAAAAATATCACTTGTGCATTCTAACGCATGCTGATTCGAAAGCGCGGCCCACACTTCTAACGTACATCGTCATAGCCATTATGCCACATAGCTGATTGGCTCTTAAACAATATATTAGAGTGAGTATTCGTAAGGCTTGAATGTTATTCGCCACGCACATGAATCCCTTTTCAAATACAACAGTCATAAAAAAATTATTTTTGCATTCATCATTACTCATCGATTGATTTATCAGTGACAACGCTGTATCTATATATGTCAATAATTACCAAATGAATATAACATTTTTTCCGTTGTTCTAAAAAACGTCAATTGCAAACTACATGTCGTCTGAAATGCATGGTCCTGCCTTTATTGAACTCACAGCTTTCGCCTTTTTACCAATCTCGGGGCCTTTCGCACTTTTTCGCTCTTCGGGAAAATTTGAAGCAGCCCTTAAACACCGTTAGTAGAAGTTGCATGTTATGCTGGGCAAGGCGTCAAACGACGCAAGCTTTGAAACCACTGTCAACTCTCAGATCCTATGTTGACTCGTGCACACACTGAAGCATGTGCAGGGCCTTATATATTTTTCACTAGCTACACGAGACTGAATGAACCCAGAACAAGACATGTGACCAGATCGGTGTCACCAAAAGAAAGAGAGTTGAAAGGTTGAACTTCAAATGAGCCAAGTTTGTGTACAAGGAATATTGCAGCCTATACGGCAGAGCATACGCATATCAAAAAACAGGTTCATATCTATATTTTCCATTAAACAGATTCATTGTATAATCCGCACTAAAAACGATGAGATCCGAAATAAATATATCACCATACAAAATATTTTTACTTTTTTTACATAAATACATACATACATACATGCATGCATACATACATACATACATACATACATACATACATACATACATATATATAAGTATGTATGTATGCATGCATGCATGCATACATACATACATACATACATACATACATACATACATACATACATACATACAAACATACATACATACATACATACATACATACATACATACATACATACATGCATACATACATACAAATATACATACATACAAGAACATCAAATCAGCCAGTCTGTTCGACACCCCCCTCGCCCTTTTATAGACATCGATAACATACAAACGATGAACAATTGCATTACATAAAGACACGGTCGTTTCCTATAATGTGAATTAAGAGTTTAGAAAACTTTAACTCTTTTAATAGAAATTCATATTAATTATCCCGCAATTTTGCATCAATCTATATAAAACACTTAACATTTATAATAACCATACAATAACCAGACAAAATGCCACCAGCATATGAACCATGGTACAACCCCTATGCTCAGACTGCATATATCCAATAATCCAAATACCATATTCATTTAAAAAGACTTCAAAAAGGCATTATACATCGGATACCAAGTCACCACATACCATAGTAACCTCAAATACAAATGTATGCATATATATATATAAAGCCTTGCAACAACTGTTTGTAACTTGCTGTAATTTAACCATCAAGACATCAGATTTAGATATCTGCTTCCAATTTTACAACCTGATGTTCTGTTTGTCGAATATCAGCAATGCCACGATCTAACAAAATAGAGCGCAGTTTGCAATCTCTACCTGAGAATACTTGTTTAACTATGGCAAGCGGCCGTCAATCTTGCGGCATTCCCTTTTCAAACTCCAATCGCAACTCTCCAACTTTTATATCATTTACAGGTACTTGCCAATTTGTTCTAATATTCAAAGACAGCAGGTAAAGCTTCAGCCATTTTGCCCAAAACATATCAGCAAAATGTTGAGAAAATATAAACCTAATTCTGGACAACTCCGCAACTGAAGAGCCACTTACAAAATGTAAGCAGGACGTTGGGAGTCAACAGAGTAAAAATCATTAGGGTCACTACTGATTCTAGTCAGGGGACGACTGTTGACAATAGCTTCCACATCACAGAATATAGTTTGCAAAACGTCATCCGCGACACGTGGTGAATGAGGAAGCACTGCTTTGAGCACTCTTTTGGCTACTCCAATTTACCTTCCCAGTTTCTTCCCCAATATGGATCGCGGGGTACAGTAAAAGCAAATTAGATAGATTTCGAAACAGCATATTGCGCGTGTTCTTAGCATGAAAGTTTAAACCTTTACGCAACTCTTGCTCTCCTTTCACGAAATTACCGGCATTATCACAACAGATTGTAGAAACATTACCTCTGCGTGAAATTAATCTACGATGAGCATTCAAAAACGAATCCATGTCAAGAGAATTCAGCATTTCTATACATGTATGTATGGCTTTAGAGCCCATGCACATGAATATGCATCCATACCTTTTCTTTTGTCCTGTATAAAAGTTTGTAAAATAAGGACCAAAGCATTCTATACTTACATGAGAGAAGGGTGGTGCATGAAGATTGATCTTTCCAGGATGTAAATCAGCCATTAACTGAGAAGATGGCTTAGTATATAATGTTTTGCACACTATACACTTTCATAATACCCGTTGTACAGAACGACGTGCTTTGGTAATCCAGTATTCACTATAGACTGGACCCATTGTTCACTCTGTACCTAAATGGGCATCTTGATAAAAGTGGCATACGATGCGTTCAGCTAAACTAGATTTTCCAGATTTTAGAAAGGGATGTTCACCAGTTCTACATCCAATCCTCAAACTGTCATTATTGTCCAAAAACGTATTTAATGACAATATGCTGCTTGATTTTGCAATTGTGTTGTCTGTTCTCAAACTATCAATCCCCCTTCCAATACTTGATAATGACGTCACCAGCAGTACATTGCTCGCGTACGGTGAGTGAACCCTGTTCAAAACTACATTCAGATCTAAATAAGACAAATCTACCCAGCCATTCCACGGACTTGATAATTTTGAATCTCCAGGAGTAATAATTACAAATCATTTCAATCCATGATTTTGGATTGAAATGTTTGTATCGATCTGAGTATCAAACGTTTTGACTTCAGGATCACTATCAGAAACAGGATGAGACTCTCCATTTTTGCTCCTAAATTTTGTGTATGCGCGCAACCATTCTCGACCATGACAGCAAATTTTGAGGGAACTTGGGCCATCTAATGAAAACGGGCGTGTGGGTAGGTCCGTAGGAATGGATATGATTTCTACATATCGTGAATCAATCAATTTTGTAATCTCTTGATTGCATCTGGACATAGGTTAGTCTCTGTCAGACGTTTAACAATATTGTCCAACCGTTTGATTGCCACGCACACACACACACACACAAAAATGTCGTGAAGCGGCTCATCAGGGTCCTTCCATGGGATGGGTAGCATTAAATGTCTATCAACAAATTCATATGTGATGTCCCATAATTCAAGTGCTCTTTTGCATCACCAAACAAAGATGTCTCGCTGAATGGTCAATTCTCAAGTTTAAACAATTTGTTAATACGAGACACAGGACCAACCTGGTCTGAGTTCTGTGTATCAGTGTTATACCCCCACACAGCATTTTTTAAAAAAAAATGTAAATGTATTTGGTAGGCCTACAAAATCGTGGTGTAACAAACGTTTGTCACATGAAAACACGTAATTGTCTATATGACACACATCAGCTGGTTTTTTGCTGTAGGAAAATCTGAAAACCACGTGGATGAACGATTTTCAACATTAGTGGTAACCACGTAGTCTTTCACACAACCACGTGACTGGCTTTTGTACGCGGAGCTTTTTCTTGTAAGAACCAGCCCAGTTTGTATTGATAACCAACTGGGTGATCAGACTCGCCAGGACGCGGTTGTAATGGTACAAGACATTCTGCATAGTCATAGCCAATCAAAATGTCTACATCTTGTTCATAGATGTTAGGTGCAATTCCGAGGTCACACGAGTGAGGGTATCACTAGGACTGATTTTACGCTGTAGCCATTTAAATATTGTCAACTACGTTCACATTTGACATATGTATGCTTTCATGACCTGACGTCTCCGAAATTCAACTTGTTTAGACACAGTGGGAGTTACTCCATGCATTGACTTTAACAAGTCATGCACATCTGTACCTTTCGAGTTTAAGCGATTAGCCAAATCTGTTGTGACAAAACATGAAGAACAAACGTTATCTAGTCCTGCGTAAACTCACAACGAAGTTGTGACCTTCACTTTGACAATAGGCATTGCGCAATCGCTAACCTCAGCGGCACAAGAGGAGGATTCTCAATCAAAGTGCAAGTAAAGAATGTGCTTCTCTTTGCAAACAAGACTTATGTTTCTATTCTGACAATCGGAAATCTTGTCATTACCACACAAGCAGTTGTGGCAAAGGTCGTGAACTTTTACAAAGGCCAAACGATCAGGAACGGTTATTTTGCAAAAGCCGTCACACTTTGTAATAAAGTGGGCTCCGTTGCATAACTTGCAGGGAGGAAACTCACGCGTTTTTTAAACCTTGAAACCAGACCGCCAGACTGTTCACCCATTATAAATGCATTTACTGCACTAATTGACGGAAATATTTCAGAAGCCGGACTCACGCTCCCTTCAACAGAGTAAAAACTGTCAGCAGAGCTACATGAGCCCTGAAAACTGTCTACCAGACACACCTGGGTATCGTGTGACGCAATTTGCTTGTCTCTGTGATACCCAAAGACACAAGCGTTTGTACCTATAACTGGGTCTTAAAATTCTTCGGATATTGATGCAACAAAGGAAACAAGTTCATTGAACTTCAAGTAAGAACCCTTCGCTTTTTTATTCTTCATTTCAAGCTTGCACCAGCGATTTTCAACATATTGACTGTTTACCTCTGGCAGCCAGTAAATGTTCTCTAATAACTGAAAAAAAACATTATAATTATAAGGGATCTAATTATATCTTGAGTTACACAGTGCAGTGACCCATATAAATCATTCAAACGTTTGCAAGGCAAAATCATACCCACAGACTACAACGACAATCAAGCATGAACTTACACTGTAGCGTGGCTCGCCACTCAAATATTGAAAAAATCTTGACATGCATACATTACAGTCATCACTACACCTTTCAACATTAGCTTTAAAAGCTTTGATAAAAGTGTGATATTTCGTAGGATCTCCAGAAAACACTTCAAGTTCTAATTTTCGCAATGATAACAAGCTTACAACTGTGATGTTTGAAGCCGACAGATTGGAATACTGAACTCCGGGGGCAGAATATTTAGCATGCATTGCACTAGCCAAAACCTTCAGCTAACTGGATTTTACATGATCGTAATAAGTTTCATGTTTTAGATCGTTATCTTTGTCCAACTTTACGACTTCCTAATGTTCCCCTGAAAAGTCTGCAAAAGCTCCTTAAAAATTGACTACTCATTTAGGAATCTCAGCCAATTTGTCGCCTTCAACAAGGATCGTAGATATTTAGGTACCCAATTAGACATTAGGATACATATGACGGTCAAATAGACCATCCCTACAAATTTCAAAATATGCATAAATGTACTGCCCCACTAAGAAACGCTATATTCAAATGCACGTGAAGTAGTGTGGGCAGTATATTTCTGCATATTTTGAATTTTTTAGGGTTGGTCTATTTAACCGTCATATGCATCCCAATGTCTTGGTCAGACAGAAAATCTGCTATATATCTTCACGTGCATTTGAATATAGCGTTTCAATACCTGTGGGAATCTGCACGTAACAATTTAGAAACAATTATACCTCTGTTTAAGCAATTCGTACGTGAACAAAATCAAATGCGTGTGATGTGTATCACACGTACGGAGATCAATGATATCTAAGTACTTCTGTAGCTGCTCCCAAGTGTGGAAGGGCCAAAGTAAGCAATGGTCACTACAAGAGAAATATGTGTAAATGTGCCAAGTCACTCAAAAATATTTGATGTAAATCTGAAATGTTACATTGTCCTTTTTAGGTGCCACAGCTAAGACCAGGTAAGTCAGTTAACAGGATAGACCATAGTCCAGATACAAGATTACAAAAACACTGCGAAAATGGTCTTGATTTGGAATGGGTAGAAACCACAAAATCCGTAAAGAAAATGGACGATATGAACCGGGTATATACCATGACAGCAGGTGAAGGAAACACCACTTTGATGAACTATCGGGACGACATGAAATGACACCAGCAGCAGTAAGCCCCACAAGAGAGCACAAACACATGAATCCACCAGTTAGGTAACGTAGTCTACCGTGCGATAATATAATGGCTTTGTTTCCTTCAAATTCTCACACAATATTATGAATATCTTTATAAGATGTACAGGTAACGCGTAAGAACAAATATATCCTGTATATATAAATATATATATATATATATATATATATATATATATATATATATATATATATATATATATATATATATATATATATATATATATATATATATATATATATATATATATATATATATATATATATATGTATATATATATATGTATATATGTATGTATATATATATATATATATATATATATATATATATATATATATATATATATATATATATATATATATATATATGTATATATACATATATATGAAGTGTGTCTTGGAACAAATATGTTTAAAGATGTGGCATAACATACTCGCGTTGTACCATATGAGACACACAAGCACACATACATACATACATACACACACACACACACACACACACACACACATATATATATATATATATATATATATATATATATATATATATATATATATATATACATTTCAAATATGCTATTTCATTGCCTTTACTTACAGGAAGATCCAATCCTCCTCATGGAACAACTGCCCTTCCGGTACAACGTTTCCCATGCCTACGTGCAGTGCAAATATGTACATGGTTAATGTAGTACAAATTACTTTCAACCATATAACACCGTTAGTAGAAGCCCCATGTTACGCTGGGCAAGGCGTCAAACGACGCAAGCTTTGAAACCACTGTCTACTCTCAGATCCTATGCTGTCTCGCACGTGCACTGAAGCATGTGCAGGGCCTCATATATAGCAGTTACTATACGAGAGTGCTGAACCCAGACCAAGACATGTGACCAGATTAGTGTCACAAAAAGAAGGAAAGTGGGAATATTGAACTTCGAATGAACAAGGCTTGTGTACAAATAATGTATCACCCTATAAAGCAGACCACGCGTATAAAAAAGGGTATTTGTATTTTCCATTGGACAGATTCATTGTGTAATGCGTACTTAAAACGATGCCTCCCCCCCCCAAAAAAAATAATAATAATAAAAAAAAAAAATATATATATATATATATATATATTGTTAAAACTAGAAAGGATTAATGACAACGACCAGAGGCCGATTTCTTGAGGAGAGGGCTGATCTTTTTATTCTTCCTTCTGGTCACCAACGTGTTTCTTAACACGCACAAGTACAGTGTACGACCTGTTCTCACATACGGTACGGCACGGTACAATATGGTGCGGTAAAACCTGTAAACAAAAAATCATCTAATTTAACACATTTCTCATAACTTTTACCCAATTTTAATTTACCTTTAACCAATGTTAAAAAAAAACTTTACAAGCAATACAATCAAGCTGCAAGTATCATGCAGACAGTATTAAACAACAAAAAGTCAAGAAATAATGCAAAAACTAACAATCGTTGGAGCTTCCAAGCATAAATCTTCAGAGCAATTCAGAGGCACGTCCGTGCTCCCCGAAAATTGCGCCCTCTCCTGCCCTGGCCACTCAAGCCCTTTGTTTTATCAAATTACCGCATTTGCATAAGGCGCAATACAAATGACCACGTTTGAGCTTTGATCGCCAGAGCCCTCTATTAATGGCAAGAAATACTAAATTAAGAATGTCGCCGAATTGTTACGTATACCTAATTCAAATACCTTCCTATCAGTCTACCGGTAGTGCAAATATAAAAAATACAAATGTATTCACAAACACTTATATTTCTCAAAAGATAACATATATATATATATATATATATATATATATATATATATATATATATATATATATATATATATATATATATATATATATATATATATATATATATATATATATATATATATATATATATCACCACACAAAACATTTCTACTTTTTTACTTGCATACTGTCAAGAACATCAAATCAGACAGCCTGAATTTCACAGTCCCATAGTCTGTATCTTGACAAACATCTATATTTATAAATGCCAGATTTCCTTTGTTTAGTTCAAACTGTGAGATTCAGTATTCAGAAACTTCAAGAATTTTCCCGATGGTTCAGCCCTTATGTTCTTATTGCAACATAATCCAATGCTTGGGCTTGATTTTTTTCCATTTGTCTGGATTGATCCCTTGCAAGTCCCCACCATTTGTAAGGGTGCCTCCTTTAAACAATTCTAGATTGTAGCGGAACTCCACAAAAATGACAACTGTACGGTAACTTGAACAATGACAATACATAGGCAAGAAACAATCAACACAAAGTTGGTAAGTAGAATTTTACACTTGCTGACACTCCAATAATTAACAGACTGCAGGTAAACCCCAAACCCTGGTGCGAGATGCTCCACAGGAACTGTCCCAGAGTTCCATGGTGCCGGTCAAAGTCCCACAGTTGAACAAGGCACTCTCTACACTCTACAATGTATAAATGAGTATATCCTTGTCAATAGCAATGGCCCAAAGCCCAACTGGCTTGAAGTCCCACAGCTACTGTCAGATCTCAGAATTCTCCTCCCCTCAGTCATGAAGGGAGATGCTAGAAATACCCATGACGAGAACTTGTACCAGTATTTCAGAGTTTTCCAATAAGTCACAGATACTCCTCTGTGATCTTTCTAAACCACACTAAAACGTCCCCTTGTTTGCTACTGTGCGTCTATGTAGGTCACCTGTTCGAAAACTCCATTGTTAAAAAGCTATACCCCCCCACCCCCAAGTATATACAAATGAAAAAATAAAGGGTCTTCAGCAGGTTACTACTCAGAACATGTCTCTGAACCTGCGCCTGCACATGTCTCTCTGGGTAGTGGATCCATGTCTAAGTTAAGTGTTCAGCAAAGGCAACCCACATAATAGTTAATTACTATGAACCTGGAAAATGCTAATTTGCTAAATAGGTTTTGCTTATAAATGCAGAGCTCTATTATGAATGAAGAATACCCATCATTCCAGAAAAAATTACTAAATTTTACAGCAAAAGTTCCGATAAAAACAATTTGACTTACCCCTGAACCAGTACATACCCTTTCTAGCTGGGGCGTATATCTAAAATTAAACAACATGCCTGTGTATAGCTGAAATAGAGACAAACTAGGGCATTTTATTTAGTCCAAGTGATAGTAAAATAAACAGTTACAGCTAAACCACCTGTAAAGACCGGGGATGGTCGAACATGCACTGCAACAATTGATATAATGCACCACAAATGTAAAACTAATCCCATGGTGGCACTTACCTCTCACTTTGAATGATACCAAACAATGAAAATTTCTTTTTCGCTGACAATCCCTGAGAAACAGTACAATATAATGGGTACGTTCGTGACATTTGATTTAATACTCTAAAAGTTCAGTAACTTGTTTACATTAAGTAAACGTGTACTTAGGCATGTTGTGAAAGACAGAAAGTCATTAGTATTTCAATCAAAAACATGTTATCAAAATATAATTTGTCTTGACGAGATTTTTAGTACATTAAAGCTAACTTCCAAGTGTCTCAGTTCACTGGTTGCTTCTGATTACCCGTGCTGGTTTAACCTGACCAGAAACACGTAAGCCTAAAATGTCTGAAAGGTGAATATTTAAACAGAATGATGGCAAAAGATAAAATTAAGTAGTGAAACAGGTAGGCTAACAGGTCTAAGATTATTGCAACCAAATTTTCTAACAATTTGTAGATGTTAACTGTAAAATTTGTTTGGCATGTCAAAAATGACAAAAGTAATTCTCTTTTCAGGCAAGAAAATGTTATTGAAATATGAGTTTTAATCAGCAAATAAAAAGCACAATTAGGGAAGTGTTTAACTGTCGTAGGCCACTGCTTGCTACAGATAGCCCCTGGGGGTTTAACCTGGCAGAACAGAATCTAGCCTAAAATGTCTGAAAGGTGAATATTAAAACATAATTGTGCCAAAAGACATAATTAAGTAGCAAACCAAGCAAATATAAAATCTGTAGAATTATTGAAGCCTAACTTTCTAACGGTCTCTGGATATATACAGCAACATCTGTAGACATATTTGAGAAAAAGCATATCTTTGAATCCTCTTGCCAAAAGTTTATTTTAAATAGGTTTGGTTCCAACTGCAAAGTCCTGAAGTTTAAAACAAATACGACCAAATCTAAAAATTTGTGACAAAAAATGTATAATATACAATAGTTAAAAAACTATTACTGTTAGGATAAGGACAGTTAATTTCTTCAAAGGAAACACATTAACGTTGTGGTACAGTTTTCAATGATAGTGATGAGACCAAACCAAATACCAGTTTAACCTTGTCAGATTCAGGATCATTTACGAAATAGTAAGACATGCTAGTGTTCGTCGTCAGAAGGATCCATGACCAACAGCAATGAGATTAAAACGAATGAGAGTATCTTCTACCTGACTTGGAACAGGCTACCAACATATTGGCAGTGGGTTAAACCAGTTTTACGGGATCCCAATCCTCCCACTTTGGAAAACACTCTCATTCATTTAAAGTAAGCCTAAATCAAATTTAGCCCTTAATGTTAATGTACAGTTATAAAAGGTAATTACCTGACCATAGTTCACAGACATCATCCAAACAATGACAGGACAATTAATAGTACAGAAACACGATCCATATTCATTAATTCCAAACCCAACAATGACGGCAAAGAGATTTGAGACTTGCCAAAGCATCAACATTTCTTTTCCAATATCAATGTGAAGAAACAAATTTCATTCCTGACTTGAGACAGGCAGTCACCCATAAAAGGCAAGTGGTGGTTTTAAACCAATCCTCTCAACCTTAGAAATATTCATCATTAACTGCAGACACTAGTTCCTTTTCCAAAATGTATAGGCCTAACCACCCAAAACACAAATTTCATTTCTTCTGCCAAAAATAAAAAGAGACTTGTTAGGCCTATCACCTTTTAGGACTCCCGACTTGTCAGTCAGCTAAGTTTAAAGTAAAAGAGTAAAGTAGGCCTACATCGTTTTTGAGATATTTATGAATATAAAAATACACAAATACAATATTCAAATTTCTTTTTAGTTAATCTTAATGTGTATCTATCAAATTTGAAATGGATTGTTTGTAAAATATATATATATGTCATTTCCTTTTACATGTATGTCTCAAATATTGTTTATGCGGAGCTCATTTTTCAAAACATCCAGATAATATTATTTTTCAGATGTGTCCAAACCTGTTACCTGCCTGATCAATGTTAGTGATAACAAATCTATCTTGCAGTTCTTTGATTGCTTTTGAAACTTAAGGCTTTTTCAAAGTTCACCATACTATGATTCTTTATGTAGAATTTGTAACGATAATTTTTATTTCTAAAGACTCTTTCAAGTACGATAACCATCTTTAACATTTCTGAAATACTATCTGCCTGTCTCTGTCCATTCCATACAGTCGGAAGCAAACACATTACACGTGTCCTGAAAAAATACGGTGGGTGTTCAACTTTGGAAATATCAGAAATACTGTTCCATTTTTCCTCAATTCTTTTGAAACTGAAATTGATATTATATCTACATAACATAGATGGCGCTGTGGAGAGCTGAGGGGTGTGCAAGTTCGGAGCTCTGAGTTTCCTTTAATTTTGCTTGGGTTGGTCAATCTTGTAATGCCAGTTTTCATTACACCATCTTTCTAAACTGCCAAGGACTATGTCGGACCTAAAATGCCTCCAAAAACCGATCCCAAGAAGGATAAACCAAGGATCCTGGCCACGAGGGGTTCAGTCAGTATTGAGGACCAGGCGGCAGCTCCAGGTCAGACAGGTGATTCAGCCCTTGACGGTCAAGTAACAAAAAAAAAGACCTAATCAACTTCAAGCTTGATCTTACAGCCTCAATAAGTCTTAAACTGGACGAACTTAAAGGTGATTTTAGCCAAGTAGTTGAAGATTTATGTGGTTCCTTGGGGACACGGGTAGATGACTTAAAGAGCAAATATGAGTCACTTGAAAAAAAAAAATACATGCCGACCTGCAGTCCGAACACAAAGCACTTTTACGCAGGGTTGAATCTATTGAGAGTACAAACCAGCTACTTCGAAAAAAAAAAAAAAAAACTGAATACGGCACTAACTATGGGTAATGATAACGAGCAGTACAGCAGGAAAAACTCTATTTGTTTATTGGGATGTCCTATCACTGAAAACGAGGACTGTGATGTTCTTTTTCTGAATGTGGCAAAGGATTACATGGAACTGAATCTTGACCGCAGTTGTGTCGAAGTAGCTCATCGTACGGATGCAGTCAAGCAAGGCAAGCAAGCCATTCTTGTGAAATTCAAATTTCGTGTCGATAGAAACTTGGTCATCAATACTAAGTCAAGGCTAAAGGGCACCGACGACGTAATTCATGAAGATCTCACGGGGCGGAACAGAAAACTTTTGTCCTGTTTGAAAAAGTATTCCCAGGTAGACAGCGTGTGGTCCAGCAACGGTTGCATATACTTCAAGACAGTAAATGACAGTAAGACAAGGAAATTTCTTTATATTGACTTTGACCAACTCGTCGCAACGTCACAGGCTAAAAATGTTAATGATGAGGTTCCGTCTGAGAGCCGCTAAACTGGACATGTACTTATTTAGTCTTGGTGATTAAGATACTGGACTCACTCTTTCTTCCGTTGCACATGTACTTATAATACATATATGTATAAACATTTTTTTATATAATTGTAATGTGGATGATAATTTCCTGGACAGCTTGTTATTGTGGCTTTCTGCGCGTTCGTTTGTCTCCGTGTACAGGATACATCACAATTACAGTAAATATATTGTGATAGTGATCTTGCACAAGGGACCATACCTCGGTTACAGTGATAATTACGATTGTGTAGCTGAGACCCTAGTTTGGACTTCTACTACGTGGGATCGCAACAGACTGCGTCTTGTTGTCACTGAAAATACTGTCCAATTTTACAGGCTCACGATCGAGCAAATTGTGTTCAGAATATGTTCATATGCATTGACATCTATTAACAAGGTTGACCTGCTACTTTTCGAAATGATAATATGACCCCGATGTAATTTTCACGTTTAACATGTGTAAGCCGGTGATATTAACTCTTGTGAAAGAGCTATTGCTATAACTGTCATTTATAATTTATGATATTGAATTGTTTGTGATGATTTACATTTCAGGTCGGCCTAATTCTTAGTAGAAATCTATGTACTTTACTGTGTGTTCCAATGACTATTGGGGCTCAGTGCTTTTTGGTCTGATTATGATTGGTAATATGGCCAACAACAGGTAGCACTGATCTTTCTTTTTCTTATCATTATGATTGGCGCTGTTTCGTCCGTAGAGTCGGGCGTTTACTTCGTACTTGCTAACTGCATCGTCAGCTGGTCATGATATGATGAGCAATATTATTTTGCAAGGAAATTTTTCTAGTTTAATAAGCGCGTTCCATATGGTTTTACAAATGACTAATTCGTGCTAAGGTATATTCGCTGTAGGTGACAACGTATGTTTCGCTTTGAATTGTTGCGTCGGAAACTTACACATTGTGCGCCTATTGTAGTCTCCTGGTTGGCGGAGTTTTTTTTTTTTTTTTTTTTTGAGCCCGGATTTGCGATCTTGACGACAGCCTCAGTGTAACCAAATACCTATATATCATGCGCAGTGCTGAACTACATGTATTGTATTGAAAAACTTTTCCTAAGTTCAGTGTTTTGGTCAACCGCTACAGGTGGCAGTTTATTTGGGCTTTCTTCTGGGGATGGGGTGTTTGTTTCGTTAAACTTGTTTAACTTGGCAAGTTCATTTATTTATTGTCATCAAAAGCCATACGTTTCTTCTACGATATCGAAATTACACGTACTTTAGTTTTGGAGCACAAGTACATGTATGGTATAGGAGAGGGTCTCGTCTTTGCGGTGGGTGTGTGTGCGGGGTCGATGGGTGCATACACCTATAAATAGGCGTTTGCGCCCGTTTGCTCTTCATGCGTACGCTGTGGTGAGGAGGAGGTTTTCTCTACAGTGGACTGTTTTCATTTACCTGCTGGCAAGACAGCCATACTACACTTCTGTATACATTGTCATTGTTTTTGCCATGACTCTTTATCTAATCGAGAGGCATAATGTATATCTATTGCATCCTGACAGACTAAGTTCTGTTCATGTCAACCCAGGTGAACCATAACGCATACACCCCTCGCCATGCCAATTAACATCTTTTTGGCAACTTTTAATATTTACTTTGTTTCAGTGTTCTATGTATTGTACTTTGTGCTATCTTTACGTGTAGGGGCCTTGTTAGGTTTTTGCTTATTACGCTATGTTAATATTGCAGTGATTTGTATTGATCATTTGTACTATCTCAGCCATTGCTCAGGAGCGTCAGATTTAGATATCTTTATAACTGTATTTGCAGGATATTGTACCTACACACTATTCTGTGATTCATGTAACTTTCAGTCAGGTTTAAGTGTCCTTTTCTTTTTTTTTTTCTAAATATTTAGAATTTCCGTTGCATTTCTGTGCATTCATTTGAACTATTGCTCTCTACTCAAAGCAACTTTAACTGTACTTAGTAAAACAAGAGCTCATGCTATTTTCTCAACAAATGCTGCGTTAGTTTATCTACGACCAAAACTTATTGAATACGGGTACTAATTTTATCGAGTCTTGGTAAGTTTAAGCGTTGGGTCAATCCCCGTGTACTTTGTGTAAGTTTTTCCAGTCAGTGAATTATATAAATTGTTTATACTGGGGAAGCAGTTGAGCTTTGCTAATACAGATTTTGCATTGTTTCCACTTGTAATGTATCAGAGGCTCAAAGTTGTAATGTCTATGCTTCTGCTCACTGAGTTGTGGTCTTGTCACCACTTGGTTTATTACACACTTTTGTGCCAACATACTGTGAATTTTATCTATTGCAGAATCTTTGCCGTTGTTAAGTATATCATTAACATGTATTACCATTGTTAAGGTGCAGTCATCCCGGATTCCAGTTTTTTCCTCGTCAAATCTATAGGCTATTTTGACTTGTTTGGATATTTATTTATTTACTTGTTATGTATGCATGGTCTTATAATTGTCACATACCCGTGTAAGCTGACAGAACAATTGTTTATTTTCAATATTTGTTTTCTCTTATGTTACAAACACTTCATTCGTTCCAGCGACTACTTACTGACGGTACTTCCCTTATTGTTACTCTTAGCTAGTGATATTCATGTAAATCCTGGGCCCGTTGGTGATCTCTGTGATGTTACCCTCTGTCATATAAATGTTCGTAGTCTAACTACTGACAAGTTTAGATGCATAAAAACCGATATTGTTCCAGACTTTCATATTATCACTCTGTCTGAAACATTTCTTTCAAACAATACACCTGATGATGACTTTAACTTACCTGGCTGTCATAAAATCATACGGAAGAATCGCCCTAATATTGTAGGGGGTGGCGTGGCTGTCCTTGCATCTGAGGTTTTTGCAATTTCTCGTCGCATCGACCTAGAGCTTCCCGACATCGAACTTTTGTGGACCGATATTAGAGTTCACAGTAACAAATTCTTACTTGGAGTAGTCTATAGACCTCCTAACTCACTTTCTCTTTTTGGGACAAACTACAAGAGAGTTTCGATTTAGCCACTTCTTGTAACATCCAAAATATTATTCTAAATGGCGATTTAAATTCTGACTTCAACACCACGTCGGGTGTAAAGTTGCAGCAATTCTGCGACACAAATTTTCTTAATTTGCACATTCAAGAACCTACTCGAATAACAGCAACAACCTCTACTTGTTTAGATCAAATAATTTCTAATGTACCGAATTTTATTAAAGAACCACGTGTCCTATCACCAATCTCTAATTGCTATCATTCATTCGTTGCTACCAATGTACTTTTTCGCCTCAAAAAGGAACCTTCTTTTGCTAGACAAATTTTGGAATACAAGAGAGCGGATTTCGATAAGTTTAGGGATTTCCTTGATGGAACAAACTGGAACGTTTGCTTCGAGTCTGGTAATGTCGAGTTGTGCAGTAAAATTTGGACAAAATTGTTCCTTGATGCGGCAAATCATACTATTCCAAACAAACAAATAACAGTTCGCCCCTCTGATCTTCCATGGTACAATTCTAGGCTTCGTTGTGAGAAGTGGAAGGTTTTGCGAGCTTATAAGAGGGCAAAAGATAAGAAACACGATCCACAAGCCTGGAGTGCTTATAATTATGTTCGTAATCAATACCAAGATCACCTGAAATGTGCCGAAGAAGCTCATAATAGTAAACTGAGCATTTCTTTAAAAATGGCAAAGCACAAAAATAAAGCTTGGTGGCGCACCGTCAAACAGTTTATGAACAGAAATCAATCTTTGTCTATTCCTTCCCTAATACATGAAAATCGCCATGTGACCAACAGCCTATCAAAAGCCAAAATATTCAATTCCTTTTTCTTAAGTCAGAGCAACCTTGATACTTCAAGGGCCCCAGTAATTCCAATTGTGGACCTACCCGCTGTCATATTTGACTCTATTCAAATTGATCATAGCGAAGTTTTCGACATTGGTAGGAGCTTAGATATCACTAAGGCGACTGGTCCAGATGGAATCAGCACTAGACTTCTGATGGAAGGAGCACCATCAATTTGCGTATCGTTAACCAAACTCTTTAACCTTTCTCTTAATCAGGCAACTTTTGCAACTTTTCCGAGCTAATGGAAGCAAGCCAACGTCTATGGCAAGCCAAGAAGGCCATAACGCATTGGTCTTACGCGTTGCCGAGCCTCCACTACGCATAGTCGAGCCAACCAATCAGATTTCAGTCTCCACTACGCGTTGTCGAGAATATGTTTTTCACTACGCGTAGTCGAGCTTGGGCTACGCGTAGTGGAGCAACTTATGGCACCTTTTGGCTAAAGAAAAGTAAACCAATCATTTACGTCCTTGCAATCATTACTGACATTAAAACAGCCAACAGGTCCAATACAATTTTCAAGAGCATCAGTGATTGGATATTTGGCTACACGCTATGGGAGGCATAGTTTCTCCACTACGCGTCGCCGAGGCTCGGCGACGCGTTCTAGAAGAACATTTTCTCGGCAACGCGTAGTGGAGACTGTAATCTTATTGGTTAGCTCGACTACGCGTTGCCCAGTCTCGACTACGCGTAGTGGAGACTGTGATCTTATTGGTTGGCTCGACCACGCGTTGCCGAGACTTTACTACGCGTAGTGGAAACTGTTATCTTATTTGTTGGCTCGACTACGCGTTGCCGAGCCCCAACTACTCGTAATAGAGACTGCAATCTGATTGGTTTACTCGACTACGCGTTGCCGAGCCTCGACTACGTGTAGTTGAGGCTCGGCTACGCGTAAGACCTGTACGTTATGGCCCTGTTGGCTTGCCATAAACGTCAACCCCTTGCACAAAAAGGGCGACTCATATCTATGCAACAGCTATCGTCCTATTTCCCCGTTAAGCTGTGTTTGGGAAATTAAGGAGAAAGCTATTTTTAAACACGTTTTTAACTTTTTTAGGGACAACTTACTTTTATCGGCAAATCAGTCGGGATTTATACCCGGCGATTCCACTGTTAACCAACTGTTATCTTTATATCACGAATTGTGTCTTTCCATTGATCTTCAGAAGGAAGTGCGAATCGTCTTTCTCGATATTAGCAAGGCATTCGATCGTGTTTGGCATGCTGGTCTTCTTTACAAATTGGAACGTAATGGGATATCTGGATCACTTTTAAATTGGATTCGTAATTATTTGTCTTACCGACAACAAAGGGTAGTAATAAATGGTCAATCATCTGAATGGGGAACCATAAACGCTGGTGTTCCCCAGGGCTCTGTTCTAGGTCCTTTATTGTTCTTGATATTTATTAACGATATATTAAACATTGTGCGGTCGAATATAAAACGTTTTGTGTATGATACTTCTCTGTTCCTCTCGGTTGATAATCCAAATTTAACTGCGAATATGATTAATAGTGACCTCTAATCTATTGATTCTTGGTCTGATGACTGGATGGTGACATTTAATGCCCAGAAAACTGACGCTATGTTAATCTCTCGGGAAAGAGACCCGGTATATTCACCGTCCGTTAGTGTTCAAAGATCACCAGCTGGAGCATGTGGATCAACATAAGCATTTAGGGCTTGTATTTCGGAATGACTTAAGATGGAACGATCATATCAATAGTTTGAAAACACTCCAATTTCGTCTCGACAGGAAAACTTTAGAAATAATCTACACCTCCTTTATTCGACCTTTAATGGAATACGTGTAATCATATAAACTATTAATTAAAATGTCCCAAATTATAACCATCGCTTGTTACAAAGGTTTTAAGGGGTAGTTACAACATTGCTGGACTGTATCATGTTTTTGTACAAGGGGCCTCTGTGGCAGTTTTACCATTTTGCCTCTTTACAGGTGCGTTCAACTTCAGGGCAACAAAGTCCTATCTACAAAATATTTTTAAAAGCCTTTGAATGCAACCTGTCGAACTTCACGTTTTACTGCATAGTGTGCCACAAAACCTTCTTTGACCCTATAATTACCATTAGACAAATGGAAGTGCTGGCAATAAGTATTACATATATATATATTTTTTTTTTGGGGGGGGGGGGGTCTCCAGTAAAATTTGTAAAATGACACTTAGAACCTTGTTGGTCAGGTGCGACGAATTATTATCATGATCATAATTGTAATCACCATCAAAAACGGGTTCACTTTGTAAATAAAGAGATAGAGACAGGGAAAGAGAAATGGTAAGGAAAAAATCCAGTAAACGATGATTCGTTCTATCATGACAAAAAAGTGTTACGTTACATTCAGTCGGTGACAATTTGCTTCAAAGTAGCCATCAAGTACCTCATAGACTATTATTCTCTTATTTACTTTGCTGTTGTGCAGGGGCAAGATTGTGATTGCAGAGATACTCTGGGTGCTGACAATATGTCTTTCAAAGCTTAGACTCATATTTCGATACTGTACATTTGGCAAGGACATAATTTCGTTATTTACATTTGCATGAACAACAACTTTATGCACTAATCTGCAGTAATCATTTTGTCATGAAGAATAATGATATTCTCGCCGATACAGTTTAGAATGAAACCGTTAATGTAATTATGTGATTTAAATCATAATCATTGCAAAGGATATGTCAATTACCGTGATATTTCTCCGAAACTTGCAATATCATTCCTTCGGGCATGTAGTATTTTACACACACACACACACACACACACACACACACACACACCGTGATATTTTTCCGAAACTTGCAATATCATTCCTTCGGGCATGTAATATTTTACACACACACACACACACACACACACACACACACACACACACACACACACACACATATAACCATGATGATAATCCCGCTGAAGAAAACGTATTCAGTGCCATTTGGATAAAGAAGGTTTAAATTTCAAGTGCACCCTAGACATAGCTACGTACACATATTTAAGTGTAGCCTAACTTTCCCTGCATACCATAATACATTAATTGCATTTACTACGGAGCTGCCAACATACTTCTGCACATTATTTGAAAAGGTTGTAATGAACAGTTTGCGACGAAACAAAACACGAGTAATCCTATAGCGATAAACAGTATTTTAATATAAAGTCTGCACAATGTACAGCATGCGAAGTTTTAATTGAAGATTAATTGAATATCATTTTGTGTATCACAACTATCTGTTGAACAAATAAATGTCTCGGGCACGCATGGAACATATCTATCAATTAATCTACCATGTAATGAACATATCAATCTCTAAAAAAACGCAGAAGTGTTCGTTTGGACCTTCAAACCAAACTGGCAAGTAGTTTCAGCGAGGACATTTAAATGTGTTTCTCTCAAACGACTATATCCATCCATCCATCCATCCATCCATCCATCCATACACACACATAAATACATGTAGATAAACCCTGATGCATGAGCTTTTAGATATGTGATAGAAGCTCTCAGAAGGTATGTCCATACCACGTTTAGTGTGGATCTGATTAGCGATTTTGCAGAAAACTTTACATACACACATATGCATAGTCACCCATTCGCTAAATATGATGACACATTCTTTTGCCAGCCTTCATGTAATTTAAAACATGAATTGAAATCAGCAAATTCTGGTGAACAATTTTGATGCACGTCATGTGAGATTACATTTTCTCTCATCTCTCATATCTGGAGTGAAAACTACTGGTGGTTTTCGACAGGAAGTTTAAATTTATTTAAGAAGCACTCAAAGATCAATAGAAATTCATACCAGCCTTATCTGTAAAACAAATTGGGACTTTGATGCCTTAAAAGCTTCGAAATATACACTTTCAATGCAATGACAATTGCACCTTTGGATATAAAAACGTTGTCATCATTTGCCCAATATATTCATCAGAACATACCAATTAATTCTCCGTGATCTGTTAAACAAACTCGGCTAAAGTCCATCCAGTCTCAGGAAAACTTGGTGGACGAGATGAAATTAAAATGTGGATTGTAAACAAAATACATATGCCCCATACCCCCAAGCTGCAGATGATTGACTGCACCTATATGGTATCAAACTTTATGTTAATGTATAATAAAGAACCAAACTTCAATTCGTCAACTGGTGGCTGGGGAGACAAGTTAAGCTTTCAAATGAATCCACCGGTGAGTGGTACAACTAATACACTCTACTGGTCCCTGGTGACGCCTACAAACTTCCACCGAGATTTGTAACTAGAATGGCAACCAAATACAAGAGACAAATAGTATAAAAACATGACCCATATTCATAAATTCTAAACCCAACAATGACAGCAATGAGATTCCAGAGTTACTGAAGCATCCAAATTAATACATGATTGACGTTGGTATTTGTTTAATGTTGGTATGAAATATATACCATCCATTAAATAATTATTATAAAAAAAATGGCGCGCTTGTAATATATATATACCTTGGGTCTAAATTAGAATAGCAATTATCCAATCAGCTTATAATAGTGTCAAAAACATCATCATGTGCGTTCTTTGCTTCTGTCTGTTCTCCTTTTTCACGTGGGACAATTATTTTATTGATGATTTTGTTTATGATAATTTAAGTGAGTCTTGTAGAAATTTTGATGGACCAGAATTTTGTTCACAAACCAAAGGACTAATTGGATTGAGATTTTACTGGTTTGTGTGGAAATTGTGCACAACATATTTTTTTCCAACCTAGGCTGTGGCATATTGTACTTTATGGAAGGGAATGATTGGTAATGCAGCAAGAGAAAAGTAGAGAAGACAGTTGGTTGCCAGTATCCCATCTTTTCTTGGAACAAACACTGAAATTAATTTACCATTGACTATTGAATCTGTAAACTAATAATTCCCCATGTGCATCGTGAATTGCGTATTGGAAGTGAGCACAGTGTGGTGGATTGGTATTATGTTTGTCTAAAAGTATAAGCCAAACAGTTAATTTGATAAAATAATATGATTGGTGGAGAACTAATGACAGTAACAAAAGAGGAAAACAAATTTCGAAAAAAGAAATAGAACAGAGGGAGAAAACTTGACGAATGTTGGGAGTTTGGAGTATCGAAACAGAGACAAGAAAGTGTTTTTGTTTTTGTTCGTTGTTTTTTTTTTTTAAGTTGAAGAGAAGGATGAAGAGTTTTTTGTTCCCGATCATGCATAGTACATCACAACGAGAACAATATTCATTTCAGTCTGCTTGAAAGCCTACTTTAACTTAAGAAAATATAGTTATGCACACAGCACAGTAAATTAAAGCAAAAGGTTTGCACTAAATACATATGCGCACAAGCGAAACATTGTTTGCCTGGCACGCATTAAAAAAAATATGCCTAAAACAGTCTTATGAAAATAGCTATATGACTCCTACCTCGAGGAATTTGTTGCACGATGGCAACCCATGTCTAATATAGAAGAAAAAAACGATCACCAAATCCCTTGAACTTGTAAAACCTGTGTTCATTCCTGGATGACAAAGAGTGCCCTTGTCGGCAGTGTTGATACAAAGTTGCACATTTAGAGTTCTTTACTCATCAAATTCCGCCACCCAGAGGCCAACAGTTACAATAAACAGCTTTCGCGCACAGATGTCTTGAACATGCCCTATCCAGAGAAGCTTCCCGTGTATGTGCGCAAATGAAAGAGGCATTAACACACATTTCACTTTTGTAATCACTTGTGAACAAAACAAAACAAAACCAGAAATAATAAAACATTTACTCAAAATTCCAAAAATGGAAGAGCACCTTCCTTATGTTCGTCGGTACACCTGGGGTTTGGTTTGAATTTTGTTCCCTCCAATGTCACCACATCTTTAGTTGTTGAATCGAAAACTGGCCGGAACAAAGTAATCTGGTGCTCTTGTAATCGGTGAGCCCGAATTGAAAAAAAAAAAAAAAAAAACAAAGTTATTCCTTTGACATTATGTTAAAATATGGGCTGTGTCACCACAGCACTGCTTCAGCAAATGCTTTCAAAAGGTTTCACATTTTCGCACTCTGACATAAAATAAATCAGATCTTCTATTTGTCCCATGTTACACGGTCATTGTCGATCATTTTCATGTGCCAGCCTATATCAATGTTTATCTTGTGAACACTTGTTGGCAACCTTGCAATCGCAACACTTTGTTTGCAATGTCGTTATGTATAATATACTGTTTATATTTAATTTTGGTTTGACTAGCAAAAATATATCATCAATTGTGTTTGTCTACCTCTGCATCAGGGATATCCAAGCTTTCATTCATACCACCAACATATGTACTTTTGTCACCCTTTTATCCATATGCCTCTTGAAGCTGTGATCATCCATGTTTTGAATATGATCAAAATCCTTACAAACACACATAAGCATAGACCTAAAACTAATATAGTCCTGGGCCCCATCTTTGACGTTAATCACATTCTAGGATATTTGTGTTCCCCATATTTTAACATTTAAACTGCGATGTTGAACTTTGCAACGAAAAAACATCATGTTAGTTGACATTGCAATTATTTCGAAAACATCTTTGTGGGTAACTGCCCTCAAATTCCCGTCTCTCTCTCTCTCTCTCTCTCTCTCTCTCTCTCTCTCTCTCTCTCTCTCTCTCTCTCTCTCTCTCTCTCTCTCTCTCTCTCTCTCTCTCTCTCTCTCTCTCTCTCTCTCTCTCTCTCTTTCTCTCTCTCATTCTCTTCCCCTCTCTCTGTCCTTGACCTTATTGGTTGACCTTATTGGCTGTGGTATTAATGTAAAGTGGAATTCATATACATCAAGATTAGACCTGGTCGTGCAATTCTGTAATTATATCATGACGAGAAAAGTTTCAGCAGAGAATTTTACGGTCAAGTTTTAAAATTAATGGTATTAATGATGCTCATGATTAAGAACAAAGATACTAGTCCATGAGGTGGATTTTAGTCTGATCCAATACTTTCAGGTGACAGGTTACAGAATTTATACAACTATTTACAATATTAGTTTCCGTTGAAATAAATAGCTCCTTACATTTAACCATATGCACAAAACGACACCAGCATCGGGGCTCTGTGCAAATAGAAACATAAAAGTGATTGTAATTTTACCAAATAATGAACGCTGATATCACAATATCCCTTCACCAAAATAGTGCCCTGAATCAAAACGATATGCATTTTTATTCAGACACACTTTCGTACATTGGCGTTTTGGGACTGTGGTTAGTGACGTTGTGGTACATTGCAACAAATAGGCCATAAGCATCAAGCTTGTCATAAACATGTCCTTAATTGAGCAAAAACATTTGACAATCTTGTTAATGGTTTGCTCTGTGTGTTTACACACAATACCATGGCTCTCCTTGGTAAACGGCAGTCTTTTGTCAGCACCAAACCACGACAACACCCCCTTCTGGCTTGGAACTGGGTAGAATGACTTCGTACTGAGACGGTAGTATCTGTCAAACACGTAATGAAAGACTGATGCTATGCATCTGTGTTGGGTGATTCTGCTTCCTACAACACTAAGGAACTCAGATATCTTAGCAGGTAATGCTGGCCACAACACTGTCCAAAACAAAACACAGTCATCAGGGAACACCACCATTGGGGTCGGCTCCTCCTTGTACTGCACTGTATTTGCAGTTTGGTCTTAAGAATGAGACATTTTAGTTTTCCGTGCTTCACGAATTTGGTCGAAGAGAGCTTTTGGGCGTGGAGCTAATTCATGAGGAAAAAAAATACAGCAAAATGGGTTTGTGAGGATGCTTGAATTGCTATGATCCGTGGAAGACTGAACTCTGTATCAACAATGTGTTGGTTTTGAACCACTCTGGTATCACATTTTGTTGCTGTCTCCATTTTCTTGACTTGTTTGATAATCTTGCTGTAGAACCCTAAAGGCCATTGGTTTACTACATTGTGTAACTGCTGTGCAGTCCCACATTTCAAGCAAACAGTGAATACATCAACAACTCAAACAGAAAATATATCAACAAGACCAGTATTTGGATGTTCATAGCCATCAAAATTTCAATACAAGCTGAATCTACATTCTGAATGCTCATTCTATCAGCAACAACAGGTTTGATTGTCATTGGCAGTTTCTCTTCGTGAGAAATGATCAAATGCTCAGATCCACCTTATATAATTGTGTCAATACTATACATTAGCTGAGCACATGTTCTATGATACAATGCCCCTTTGGCAAGAGTGGAATCATTCATGGTAGATCAAATAAGGCCAGATGGTCCATGGCCAAATGGCACATAGGGTGTCTCAATAAAAGATCTGACCATACAGTATTTCATATGCCATTTTCGTGACGAATAGCATGCTCTCCAGACGTAAACATTTTGAGAAATTCAGGGTACCCAATCTTCCCTAAGCAGTAGAGCACATACCATACTTAATTGTCCTGGCAAGCAGCAAAAAAACGTACCGAAGCATTTTGGTTACTGTACGCACGTGCAGTGGCCAGTCAGCTTTCCCCTCTGCCCACACAAATTCCGTCATGATAAACAAATGTTCGATAAGAAAGTCGACTCATAGCTGGTTGTGTTACTGTCCTGGCTTTTGACATCGATATGTTGCTCGAGCTCAGCTTCAATTATTTCATGACTGATCAATATAGGATGTAAACGTTCTTCTTCACCAATGCGCAATGATCTGACATTTTGGAAGATTTTTTGACAGGTAAAATTTCAGGCACCCCAACAAATAAAGACTATAGTTTAATATAAAGTAGTTCGAATTATTTCACATGATACCATTCAGATTTTCAAATGCTGCTCCATATGTTATCCTCAAAACGATAATAGCTAATAAAAAAGAAAAAAAGATTCCTAATGAATTTTGGAAATATTGATTTTAATCGATGTTCACGCAAAATGCTCAAATATTGACCCGATTTGGAATGAACTGGTCCCAATTATACAGAATCAGTAAAAAAAACCCAAATATATGTCCAAAACACTCTTTACTGACCAATCTTTTTTTCTAGCCTTGATCCTAATAAGAATGCTACATCTAATGTCCCTGTAATTGGATTCTGTATTTCGAAAGTATCTTGCAGTGTTTTAGTTTTAGCCACTCTCTGTCTCATTGGTTGTCTGATTTATACTTGTGTTGCAGAGGCGTCTCTAAAATAATAGGTAACAACAGCAACTCATCTTTATGTTGAAGACGGTACAACAATTTTTCAGAGGGCTGTCAATTTTGAACATAATATTTTTCCTGTAGTCATGGCAATTCTGTACTTTTCAAAATAATCACTGTGATTCACACGTGTCAGCCAACCTTTCATTATGGTAGTATCCTCTGAACATGGAAGGTACAGGTGTTGAAGCCAATTAAAGAAACAAAAAAAAAAAAAAACAAAACAAAACAAAAACAAAAAAAAAAAAACAAAAAAAAAAAAAAAAAAAAAAAAAAAAACAAAAAAAAAAAAAACAAAACAAAACAAAAAAAATAAAATAAAACCCCAGCAAAATGGAAATCATAAACAGAAACAAAACAAATACCCTCCCCTACCAAAAAAAAAAAAAAAAAAACTTACCCCGAAAAAACACATAAAAAAGGCACAAGATGGCAGTGAGGGCCCACTCTCAACTGCACTTGACGCTCTACACGCAAAATAAATCTCAAAGAGCCCTTTAGGTACACAGAAATAGGCCAAGAAATAACAAACTCCGCAGCGAAGTGCTTTTATATACTGAACCAAACAATTAACGCAACTTTTTCATTTGGGTTTATTTTCACATTGGAACGGTATTTAAAGTTCAGAAATATACGAACCATTGTTAAATCGGTCTAAAATAATGCACCAAGTAGTGTGACCTCAAGGTCGAGTACCCTGACCTTGCCATGGGGTCATTGTCATGAATCAAGAGTGACTACAGCAGGCTATTTTACGCAAGTCTCTGACACCTGAAATTAAGGTTGCCAAGTCTTTGATTCTGGGACAGGAAAAGGCCACATTGAAATCAGGCCAAGCATAACTGTGTGCGAGAATATGAGGCTTTCAAAGTTTAGTGGTTGTGCTGAATCAAGGACAACTGCAGGATTCAGTGTTACCCACATTACTAAAACATTCGCACCTATACTGGTTGGGTGTAGCCCCTCACGGACAATAAAAGGGCAGCATGGGATTCATTTGGCACAGTATTCCAAGAACTATGGGTCGATTATCAACAGTAGATCGGGAGAGAGGAATTGGCATGCTACAGGCTGGTTTATCTGCAGCAGAGGTGGCAAGAAGACTGCAAGTCCACAAATCCACTATATCCAGACTTGCTACAAGATTCCAGGAGACTGGGGCCACAGCTGATAGACAGCGTCCTGGGAGACCAAGAGAAACCACATCTGCACAAGACAGACACATCAGGGTGTCACATCTGCGGAACAGAACTCGACCAGCCACTAGAACTGCACAACAGACACCTGGCAGAACCAATAACAGAATATCTGCCCAGACAGTCCGTGAAACACTACAAGAACACCATCTACACACCAGGTGTCCTTACAGGGGTCAAATTTTGACACAGGCAAGAAGGCAAGCCCGACGACAATGGGCTACTGCCCATACTCGCTGGACCCATCAACAGTGGAGGGATGTGCTATTCACCAATGAATCCCGCTTCACCCTGTATCATGCAGATGGTAGGACACGTGTTTGGCTACGAAGGGGAGAATGCTACTCAGATGCCTGTGTGCTGGAAAGAGATCAATTTGGAGGTGCATCAGTGATGGTGTGGGGTGGAATTTCATTAACAGCCAAAACCCAGCTAATCTTCATTGAAGGCAATCTTAACGCTGCCCGTTACAGGGATGACATCCTTCAGCCTGCTGCTGTCCCTTTCATTAGACACCACCAACTCCACTTGCTTCAACAGGACAATGCTCGGCCCCATGCCGCTAGACTGACGATGGATTTTCCGCAAGGAGAACAAATTAACGTTTTGCCATGGCCAGCCTTCTCACCTGATATCAATCCCATTGAGCATCTTTGGGACTACCTTGACCAGCATGTTTGGAGATGGGATCCAGCGCCCGCCAACCGCCAGCAGCTTCACCAGGCACTTCAAGAAGAGTGGGATCGTGTGCCCCGGCAGATGGTGCAGCGGCTAGTGTCACCCATGCACCGACGTTGCGTAGCAGTTACAGATGCTGATGGTGGTCACACACAGTATTAGTGGACATGCCAATTTGTGAACTTTACAAATCAATGTTGCCCTCTTTATTGCCAGCTGGTTGCGCCCTCGTTGACAGTTTCAAGTTTTTGTTTTTCACATGTAATGCCAAAAAGACTGCAGAATATGGATCTAATTTGTTTCTGTGATATGAAAGTAACAATAAATATTTCAGTTAAAAAGTTTAAGGGTTGCGTTATTTGTTTGGTTCTGTATAGAAAAAAAACAAATGATTTCCCCAAGAAAGGAGGCAATAAAACACTGAATTATGGTTACACTAAGAAACGCAACCATCAAGATGACAGTGAATCTGCCATGCCATTTTGAAAAAAAAAGTCTAAAAAGAGGAAACCCAATGTAATCCTGAATGACTCACATAATATTTGATATAAAAGACGGCAATGACCCATACATACCTTACCTGAAAATCGTCTGACTTTAAAGATTTAAATTGTTACCCTATACAGGAAAACTTGTGCTTTGCAAATGCTGCCTTTTCGCCAAGTTTCAGTATAATCTAAGACATGATTATGTAGAAAAAAATGAACAATAGCACATTAAAAGTTAATCAAAGCGGTGCCTGTTGAACAAATTAAGATAAGAACTTTCCACAAATTTCCCATTAAACGTTTGAAAAAAATGGCCACACGGTTTTTGACAAAAATGTAGTTGAAAACTGGCCAAAAAGTAATCCCCCAAAGGAAACAAAAATTAAAATAAAGCAATAAACATTAAAAAAAACTGGACTTTAGCCAGTTCAACAGAAGTGGTAGAAACTCATTTCATGTGTACCTTTTTTTAAGCATTAGGAAGATTTATTTTACGGTTTTGAGCATGAACTCGCAAATATCAGGTACCATTGCATTACCCATTTACTTGGACAATAATAAGTATGACGGAATGCCTTAAAAAATTAGAACATGATCGAGAAATCGTTATAAATTATGTATCCTCCCCATCAGCGCACAAGGACAATTTTGTTCTAACTTTTCCACTGGGTGAATTTCCATCAAGTTTCAGCACAATCTGAGGCAAGTTGAAAATGACTATTTAAAAAATTATGAACATGAAGCATGAAGCACCATCTGGTGACCAAGGATAAGAGTTTTCAAACAAAATTTGCATGCAATTTTGGACACGTTCAGAATGTCTTGTATGTGTGTGTGGTGTGTGTGTGTGTGTGTGTGTGTGTGTGTGTGTGTGTGTGTGTGTGTGTTTCTAAATCATTAAAAATATCAAAAACTTATTGGGGGCATAATTCATATGTCAGAAATTAGCCCATGGTGTACCATGAAAATGTTTGAAATGAATCTGACCAACCCTTTACTAAAATAACTGGAAAGGGTTACATCACGATGCTAATTTAGACTGTCCAACGGTGTATCGGAAGAAACTGTGAATGGCTATCGGCTAGGTTCATAATGTTTTTGTTGCCTTCAAGGATTTGCTGAAAGCTGTTGACATTGTAAGTCCTAAAATTTAACTAACAAAGAGCAAAAGCATTAGAAACTATAAGATGTCATTCTTCATTGGTTTCAAAACGAATTTTAACCAACTCTAATTCAACCACTAATAATATACCAGCATGGTTGATAGGAATATTATCATGCTCAAGGAATGATGTCGCAGAGTTGTCTGTAAGTGTCGTTTATAAGATCGCCAAATTTGTGTCCCGTTTATGCACATGTGATCTGTACTTTTAAAAATCGTATAGGTCCACAAACTAACAACACAGACCACTGAATTAAACACTAAATGAGATGAAAAAGGTAGTTTTAAGGACTGCCTTATCATAAGATTCGTTGTCAACAACTATATGGGTGCATTGATATTTAAACTTGAGGATAAAGTTGGAGACAACAGATCAGGTTTACAGAGTTTGACTGTATTGACTTAATATTTATTTATGCACTAAATGGAGCAGAGCTAAGAAGCTGCAATGATAAGAACTGAACAGTGATAAATATGCACATGCATTAGTGAAAAACGTGCATTGGTATGAGGCCCACATACAGAAGTATTCTCAGCAGTGCGTTACAAACACCTCCTATCGCAAAATGCGATAAATTATCCATAGTACAGATGTTTTCCTTTGTGATACTCGGCTGTGCCAATCTACGAAAGCAAATTCAGGAATGGATATGAACCAAAAACAAAAAAACAAAAAAAAAAAAAAAACAAAAAACAAAAAAAAAAAAAAAAAATAGCATGAGGTCATAGTCGTTAGCATTGTCAGTGGTAGGTCAGAAATCTTATCCACTCTGGGAACATGGTTTGTTTTGTATTTAAATCAGTTACATTTTAGTGTGAAATTCCGATTAAACACACACACACACACGTATGTATATACATACACACACACACACACATATATATATATATATATATATATATATATATATATATATATATATATAAGCTTTTTGGTGATTTGCATAGCAGGCCCAAGCAGTCACTGGACCCAGACTAGGGATTAAGGACTTCTCAAATTCTCGCGGTTCATTTGCAAGGTGGCGTGGGATCATAAAGTGACGCCACGGAAGGAGAGTTGAGTGGTTTTGTATATACTAGCGACAATTTTGGACATATTTGGAAGTTTTGGGGATAAATTCAATAAAGGCAGGATAGATTTTGATTTATGAATAGTTAGAGACACTACTGGGAAGTTTATAGGTGTTATTTCGAGCTTTTCGAGGAGAATTTGGGACTTTGAGCGAAAATCGGGTTGAGTAGACAGGAGGTCGCCATTTTGAATTTTGAATTGTCAGCATAAACAAATTGAGTATGTCAGGTCGTGGGGAGCCCCGTAGGTTGCAGCATGAGAGGAGGAGTGCTTGGCGGGCAAGGGTTGTTGGGGAGGCAAGGCAGGATGTAGGTGCTGGTAAGGAGGAGGCAGGTGGGGGTCGAGGGGGGGATAGTGGGGAGGGAGAGAGTTGGGACAGGTACATACCATGCCAGGGGTGTCGTATGTGGGAGGATTTTAGCGCAGCAGGGTAATAGTGTAGTCTAGAGGAGGCAAGGGAGATTAGCTTTGTATTTAGGTGTGGGAAGTGTAGGAAGGTTGAGACCTTAGAGGCTCGGCTGTCAGCCCTTGAAAGTAGAGCTAGAGGAGTCCAGGGATAGGATCAGTGCTGAGGGGGACAGGAGAGGGCAGGAGGGTTTAGAGAGGGTGGAGGGACAGGTAAGTAGGGAGCTGGGGGGATAGGGGCAGAGTGTAGGGAAGGGTGGTCAGGTTGAGGGAGGTGGAGGTAGTAGGGAGTAGCAGGTAGGGAGAGGGGGACCATTTGGGAGGGAGTAGACAGGGGGAGAGAGGGTGTCAGGGTAGACAGGCATTATAGTGCATAAGGTAGATAGTACTTTTTGCAGGGAGGACAGGGCAAACAGGGTTAGGGTTTGTTTGCCCAGGGAGAAGATTAGGGATGTGGAGGAGCGACTAGAGGGGATAGTTAAGTCTTGTGGGGAATGCCTGTTGGTGATTGTCCAGGTGGGGACAAATGACTTGGCGGATGGGGAGGAGGGGGAGGAGGGGGAGGAGGGGAGAGGGAGGGAACAGAGACAGTTTTAAGGAGGTAGAGGGGCGTATTGGATAGGCTGGGAGGACTAAAGTGTGAGCCTTTAGTGCTGGGGATCCTGCCGAGGTATAGGATGGGTGGATGGGAGGCAAGTAGGATCAGTGCGATCAATAGGCAGTTGGACTCCATGTGTAGACAGAGGGTTTTTTCGTTTAAGAACTTGTGGGAGGACTTCATGGGTTGGAGGGAGATGTTCGCCTGGGAGGGGCTGCACCATAGCCAGCTAGGAGGGGATAGGTTAGGACAGGTTTATAGTGAGTGGGTGCAGCAGCAGGGAAACTAGATAGCCCAGCACCAGACCAGGAAGTCCCAGTCTCGGATCAGGATAGGAGAAGTTGGGGAAGAAAGAGGAGAAGGGATGAGGGCAAGGTCAGGGTAGGATATGTGAATTGTGAAGGAGTCAAAGGAAAGCTAGTTGATATCATTGATGTGGCAGTCAAGCAGAAGATGTCTATCATAGCATTGTCAGAGACGCATTTTAGAAAAGGAGAGCAGGACCAGTTAGAAATCCAGAGGAATGGAATGACCAGACTTTGGAGCGGTTACGGGTGACTGTTAATGCAGTTCACGAGCAAGGGTATCAGGTGTTGCTTGTAGGTGATTTCAATGGTTACATAGGAGATGAGTTGCAAATATGAATAGAAATGGAAGAAAGTTGCTACAATTTTCTAGAGAAATGGGATTGCGTATCTTGAATACGGATTTCGAGTGTAAAGGGAGGTGGACCTGGAGTGTTGGAGATAGGAAGTCAATCATCGATTATGCCCTGGTGGATGATATGTTGTTCAGAATGGTGGAAAAGGTTAGCATTGGCGAGGATGGCCGTATGGAAATAGGGAGTGATCATAACTGGATGACTGTTGATTTGAGGTGTAGGAAACAGGGGAGAAAAAGTGGTGGGTCAAAGTGTGTATGGTGCATCAACAGGGACACAAACTGGGATGCATACAAGGAAAGTCTATCAGATGAATTGGATGGATGGAAGGAAGCATGGGTTGATACATCATCTAGTGAGGTGCAAGGCAGGTCCGGCCATTGAGGAGAAAGATTTTTGATGTTGCCAAGGAGACGATAGGTAGGAAAAGAGTTCCAATTGACATAAAGGGATAGCATAGATTCAAAGTTAAAGGGGGCTATTGGGGATAGAAGGGTAAAGAACAGAGCATGGAGCTGGCTAGGAAAAGGAGGGAGGAGAGGGAGATTGTGTTGGCTCGAAAGGAATACATGGAGGCAAGAAAGAAAGTGAATAACATGAAGGCCGACAGGAGGGCAAACCAAAATGAAGAAATGACGAAGATGGTTTTGTCAAGTGGGGCAGAGTCGTCAGCGGTATTTTGGAAGCAGGTCAATAGGAGAAAGAAAGTTCCAGTCAATAGGATGTCTCATAGGGGGAGAGTAGTTGAAGGGGAAAAGGACCTAAGGGATGCATTGAAGGAACATTGGAGGGGAGTGAATAACCGACAATGGGGTGTGGGGAACCACCAATGGGGAGGTCGGAAGCTAGGGAGGACAAGTGGGACCAGGAACTCAGTAAGAGGGTCCAGAGGGTATAAGTTGAGCGAGCAGTGGATCATATGAAGGCTGGTAAGGCTCCTGGACCAGATGGGTGTTGAATGAGTTTATCAAGAAAGGACCAGTGAAACTGTGGGAAAGTATGTGTTGGTTGTTTAACAAGGTTATAGAGAACAGGGAAGCACCAAGAGAATGGAGGGAATTGAAGATAGCATATATTCCGAAAAAAGGTCAGTCAAGCATTTGGATAAATGCCGAGGCATAGCAATCGCAACCATATTGGTAAAATCTGTGCACGTGTCATGTACCGGAGATTGGGGAGAATAGTTGAAAAAGAAGATATGCTAGGGGAGATTCAGAATTGGTTCAGGCCAGGTAGGAGAGTAGTGGATCATGTCTTTACTTTGTCCCAGATTTTAGAGATTGCAAGGAAAAAGAAACGGAAGGTGATGTACATGGCTTTCTTGGATATCTGGATAGCTTTTGATAGCATTTGGCCAGATGCTCTATGGGCATAGATGGAAGGGTTAGGCTTTGGAGGTATGTTTTTGGAAGTTTTGAGAGCACTATATGTGGATGTCAAATGTATCCTGACTTTGGGAGAAGTTGAAGTGGGCGGAGAGGAGTTGAGTAGTGGGCTGAAGCAAGGATGTGTGTTGTCTCGGATACTGTTTTCATTGTATCAACGAGATTTGGGAGATAAGTTGTTAGAGAGTGGAAAAGGTGTTAAGGTGGGAAATGAGAAGTTGGCAGGTCTATTTTTTGCGGATGATATTGTACTGATGGCAAACTCAAAGGATGAACTGCAGAGTTTGGTCAAGATAGCAGGGGATATGGGGAGAAGTGGAAGCTGGAGTTCAGCAAAGAAAAGAATAAGGTCATGGCTCTAGGTCAGAAACATAGATAGGGAGAGAAGTGGATGGTCGGAAGGTTCGAGATACCAGAAAGACTTGAGAAGGTCATTAGAATAGGGGAAGTGGATGATTATCAGTATTTGGGAGTGAGCATTAAGGCTACCGGCCAGGGTATGTTCCCATACCATGTCGATAAAATTAGGCAGAAAGTCAATAGAGCAAAGGGTATGATAAAGCTAACAGCAATGAATAGTTTTAATAAGGCATTTACAGGGAGAGTTCTTTGGTAGAGGGTAGCAGTTCCAGGAATGTTGTATGGTCTGGATGTTGTTTCAATAAGTAAGAAAGACTTGGAATGGTTGGAAAAGGCACAGAGAGAGATGGGAAAATGGATACTAGGGGCTCCCCCATGTGTGGCAACAGAAGCAGTGATAGGTGAACTTGGATGGATAAATGTCAAGGATAGAACAGCAAAGTCTAAGTTGAACTATTGGGGCTATCTGCAGGATGTAGGAGAAGACAGGTGGTGCAGAAAGGTGCATCTTGAGGCAGTTAGTGAGAAGACAAAGTGGATGACAGATATAAATAAGTTGGCAGAGAAGTATGATCTGAAGGAGCCAGATGAGATTGAAATGTGGTGGAAAACATATGTAGGAAAGTTGGTTACTGAGAAGCATGTTGTTGAATGGAAGAGAGGGGTGCAGGAAAAGAGCACACTCATTGCATACGGAGGGCTTGATAAACCAGTCAGAGGAAAGTGTTGGGATTGTAGAAAGGGTTCAAAGTTGTTATTTCAAGGAAGAGCAGGGGTGATTTTTCTTGAGAAACGGACACAGAAGTGGACCAGTGGGAGCGGTGGGAAGTGCAAGATATGCAGGGAGGATTAGGATGAGACAATAGATAAATTTCTTGTGTGTTGTTCAGAGTATCAGGGGTTGAGAGATAGTCTGTTAATGATGAATATTTCTAAGGTTGAGGGGACCGGTTTAAAACCACCAGTTGCCTTTTATGGGTGACTGCCTGTCTCAAGTCAGGAGTGAAATTTGTTTCTTCACAATGGTATTAGAAAAGAAAGGTTTATGCTTTGGCAAGTCTGGAATCTCTTTGCTGACATTGTTGGGTTTGGAATTAATGAATATGGATCATGTTTTTCTGTACTATTTGAAGGGTGGGAAGAGTAGGATGAATTATGTAGAAGTCTAGAACAAGTTCAGAGCAAGGCAGAGGGTGATAGGTTAGCCTGGATGTTGGGGTTGAAAGGAGATACGCCAGGAAGTGGAGTAGGGATTGAGTTAGTTAAGGGCTTTCTGGTGAAGTGCTGGGAAAGAAGAAGTGATGTGTTAGGTTTGAGGGAGTCTGAAGCCAGAGTAGGGAACTAAAAGAGGGGAAGGGAGAAGGTATCCCTTATAAGGGCTCCCATGACTCTGTCTATGGCAACATAGACAGGGACTGTGGGCATGCCGAGCGCAAGATGCAATTGTGGATAGGTGTTGATTTCTTGGCCTCATTTTCAGGACCACGGCAAACAAGTGGAGGGCCAAAGACAATTATTATTATTATTATTATTATTATGCATTAGACATAATATTTATAACCACCATTACACATCATGTTACCTCTATGCAATGATCAAATGCATGTGTCGGAGCCCAAATACACAGGAAGCGATGAAATTGATAGCACACTGTCAGGAAGGTAGGACTAGAAAGGACAAGGGACATGGACTTGAGATGAAAGAAAAACAAATATAAGACACAAGAATAAATGAAACGGGAAGAAAGCTGTAGCATGGTATTTCTTTTTAAGTCATTGGGTAATTCTTCCCAATATGTCAGTGATGCGTGCGTGTTTTGCTGCAGGCATAGTGAGTCTACATAATAGGCAGCCAAAACGTAGAACATATGGCATAAAATAGAACAGGTGGTGTAATGATAACACTTTGTATCTGAGCTTTTATGATATGTTATTTGGACACCATTCGAGGTCTTGAGACGACTGTCATATTCTAGTAAAATTTTGAAGCGCATGTTCTTAATAGAACTTTAAATGACGTGATGTAAACACACATTTCAAATTAGTTCAAAATTTGTCCCGACATGAACTGGGGCACAAACCAGTAATATCTGGCATCAGGTGAGAATACCATAGGCAAAATGATATGTAATTTACTTAACTTGTAAATTAACTTTAATTGAATGTATCTGAAACAAGGAGGTGCAATTAAGAATTTTTGCCATGGAGAACAGATCTTAAACATAAGCAATGATGTGATCCTAGTGGCCCTTCCTCTTGAAATAGCGATATTTTCTCATAATACAATGATAAGATAAATTTGAGATCATATTAAAATGAATGAGGGAACTGGATCTTAACCCCCCCCCCCCAGTTGTTGTGTAATTTTGTTGAACAATATTATAGTATGGGAGCATATGTCATGATTTTAAGTCCCGTGGGATTTTGATGAAGATTTTATGCCACCTAATCAGAAATGTTATATATACCCTAAAGAACATAAAAAACCGTGTTGGCATTTTGCCAACCCGTTTGATTCAAAATGGCCGCCATTTTCCAAAATGGCCGCCAAACTCCAAACATAATGATATTTCATGTTACATAATGTGTCCGAAATGTTCGATTTAATAGATCTAAGAATCAAATTTTAACCTTTTGTCATCCAGGAACATTATTCATGTCTTTTGCCTTAAACCTGTGTATTATTAGACACCGAAATTTAAAATATCTGAAAACTTTTATCTATATTTCCATGGTTGTTATGAATGTTAAGCATTAAAATAGTTGATTTAAATTTGGCCTTTATTTTGGTTGTTACTGGCATCAATGAGGGTATGTATAAGACTGTAGTTATCACAATACAAGATAGCCACAATTTCCTCAAAATGGCTGCCCACCGCCACTCCCCCCACCCCCCACAAGCCACTATGTCATTTTACGTAAAGAACCAATATTCTCCAACTAACATTATCTAAGAGTTATATATCATACTCCAACCACGTAACAGCATTGTGTCATGAACCATGTAACAACATTGTGTCATGATTTTCAATCTTGAAACTTTACACCAATTGTTACCAACCAAATTTCAAGATGGCCGATATGCTAAAAAATGCATGCATATAATCTATGTATAAAAACTTTTTGATATTCAACTATATCTCATTGTCCTTTTAGTCTAGATCAATACTTTTTCCTCATTTGATCCAAGATCACCAGTTCAAATCAATGTTCCCTATTATAACTTATCCGTTGTTTGAATGTATTTTGCAGGTCTGTATCGTAGTATTGGCATGCTGACAGAATGATTCCCTATATAGTAACTAAAGTGGTGGTCCAGGACTAATGCATAGTGCTGGCATGCTGATGGGTTGATCTGCATGAGCTAACTGCTTGGAGAAATAGTGTCCCAAGTGCTTTTAGATTACTTGCCGAGTCTTCATTACATTGAAAGACTGAACACATTCTTGCCACAATGGAAGCACATTTATTTGCAAAGACTTTTTGGCACAATGACTGTAGCAGGGCCTCTAGATATTCTTGATTAACCCCATTAATTTTGGGGTTTGGCCCTCTAATTGCCCTAAAAGTGGCCAACTATATAGAAAGTCATCTCGTTTCATGTCTGTAATTAACATTTGTCCACAGAAAACATTTAGAATAACAATTATAGATGAGAGCTAAAGAGATAAGATGCCCCATGAATTTACAAGTTTTCAAACCATGGAATATGTGTTTAGTGCCAAAGTCATAATAAGAAAAAAACGTTCAGATAAAGATTACCTTCGGCGCCCACAACGTTTTCCCAATTCTGCAATTTTTTGAGACTTTGCACTTGTCATAATACGATGTAATTGCACCAAAAATTTGATGAAGCTGTAATGAATCCTTCTTGAGATATTATGGTAACATTGTCCACTTACTCTGAAACCTGTACTGTTCCAAATTGCTTTGTTTGTAATGAGGATTCATAAAGTATATTTGTATGTAATTATGTTATCTTTGTCTCAGTCAGTCCAACTGTCCTAACACACATGTGGTGCTTTGTTATGAAGCAAGGTGTTAACTTACCAAGTAAATTTATTTAGGTGGCCCATGTGAGAGCGGATGTTTTCATCCTTAGCTGGGTCACCCTGACTATCTGTTCCCTGTGTTAATAATGTACTATTTCGCCTGGTTTTTTTTGTTTTTTTTGTTTTGCATTTGTTTTTATATCTTTCCGTCATTATGATCAGCGAGCGTCAAATAAATACGTCTGAGTTTTATAACAAGTTTCAAAATAATGAGAGGAAGCTGGTTTTCAATAGGAACATAGTCCTTTATAATGTGCATCTTTATAAAATTTGCTTCTTTTTTTATAACTTTTTTATTGACAACAGAAAATTATAATGTTCATAAATACACTGGTTTTGTACATTATCTAAATCTGCCTTGACTTATTTTACGCTCTCGTTGAATGATTAAAAAATCAACCATAGAACTAAACATACATTAATTTTGTTCTCTCCCCAAACCTGTCACCATACTTTATTTCTGTGAATATTCAATTTATCGTTATTTTTAGCATCTCTGATGAAAATTTGATTAAGCTGCGATAGATCCTTGTTGAGATATTATGGTAACATTGTCTCCTTGTGCGCCACCGGGACGGCCTTGAAAATAATACTTTATAGTTTCATACAAAGTTTATAAATACCAAGAGGATGCTATTTTAATAGGAACCTGGTCCGTCAGAAGATGCATCTCTGACAAAAATTTGGTACAGGTGCGATAAACATTGTTTGAGATATCGCGGTAGCATCGTCAGGGTTGACGCCACTCAAACGGCCTTCAAATAAATACTTTAAAAGTTTCATTAAAAGTTACAAAATAATCAGAGGAAGCCTGTTTTCGATAGGAACCTGGTCCATCATAAGGTTCTTCTGTGACAAATTCTTTTAGTAAAGCTATGGTGAATATTTTTGGAGATAATATGGTAACATCGTCCCCTTGTGCGCCACTCAGAGGTCCTTGAAATTAATTCTTAAAAAAAAAATTGATTACAAGTTGAAAATAATAAGAGGGTGCTAGTTTTCAGTAGCAAAATGGCCCATTGCAAGTTGCATTTCCGATAAAAATTTGGTACAACTATGGTGAATATTTATTGAAATATCAAGATAACATTGACAAGACGGATGAACCAGGGACGTGCTATAGATGGACTACCAACGGCGGGGCCGCCTTTGTACCATCTATGTTGCCGCTGCTCAAGTGATCGGGTGTTTGAGCGAGCACCTTCAGCGCTAAACAAACACAGCTCCACGGTCCGCGCTGGCTGCTCGCAGTCTCGTGGGCCAGGTGACGCGATGAAAGGCGAGGATAATCGCGTCACCGACTGAAATGTGCAAAATTTTTCACCGTGTTCCACATTTCAAAGTCAAAATTTAGCGTTACACCGGACTCAGCTACTAGAAATGAAACCACCATCGTGATTTTACCGGCATACACTATTTAATCTAAAACTACATTTGTCATTGCTGATTAGGCGTAAGGAGTTATTACGCACGCAAGTTGTCTAACTTTGTATCATTTTGGACAGAAAAAATGCGAAAACTAACCCTGTCATCGGCCGATTTCAACGAAAAACACATAGATGGACTCGAACGGTTCTGATTTAAACGGTGAGACTGGCTGCGCACGCATAAAACTCTCTGTTTTTGAACTTGGTACAATAGCACACCCGATGTAAGTAACCTGATACAACCGAACGCGGAAACATAGATGAAACAACAATCGGACTGAGCAGGGGGGATTAACTTGAGCGGCGCTACTGAAGACGCTTTGTAGTCGTCGCGCCCAGTTGACCACTAAAGTGATTAGCGCTTCCGTTAGCATTCCATCTATAGCATGTCCCTGGATGAACCGATGGACTGACGATGTAGGGGATGACAATACCCTCCAGCACTTTATGTGCCGAATGTAAAAACATACCAGCTCTATTAGCCTTTTCTCAGCCCGAGTGGGTTAAACTCCCAGGTAACCACTAGAAAAATATCAAATCTGGGCAGTATCTAACAGAATGGAAACTTTTGTAGTCAGAATTTGGTGTTTAGAAAACGAAATTTACTAAATTTGGTCGTAAGGTCCCCCCCCCCCCAACCCAGTACATTCATCCCACCTAATAATAATGGAAGGTGCATCTCAGCTTATCCTACAAGCAGGTCATTGCCATGTACAGCACATGTAGAACAGTTCACATATCACTTGTGTACTACAGTTTGATCTTGGTGAACTTCTTGCCTGTGGCTCAACTGGCATAAATGATAGATTTTGGATAAAGTACCAAAAGTAGATCCAACATGTTTATGATTCTGGAATTACGATGAACTGCTTTCATCTCCATCGTCCAACTGAACAAGCCAACTGCTATGACAGACTGCCACTGTATATGGCAATCACCAGATACGGCCACTTTCCACTGTGTAGGACAGTCACCAGCTGGACACCACAACTCACAATATGAGAGTGACAATGATGAAGATGAGAACGATCATAGTTAAAATAGCTATCTTAATCACACAAGTATGAACTTGGTAATGGAGATGACGATGTCATTTAATGTAGCAATACACTTTACTGTGTCATGATGTTTTTTCAATGTTTACTCACAATACGAGTGTGACAATAATGAAGATTAGAACGATGATAGTTATAATAGTTATAGTAATCATACAAATATAAAATGGGTAATGGAGGTAATGATGTCATTTATTATAGCAGTACACTTTAATGTGCCATACGTAATATTGTTTCAATGTTAACTCACAATATGAGAGTAACAATGATGAAGATGAGAATAATGATAGTTAAAATAATTATCCTAATCAAACAAATATGAACTGTATAATGGAGGTGATGATGACATTTATTGTAGCAATACACTTCTTTCATAATACTGTTCCGATGTAAACTCACGATATGAGAGTGACAATGATAAAGGTGAGAATGATAATAATTTGAAATAGGTCCCCCAGTCACACAGGTATGAACTTGGTAAGGGGGTGTTGATGCCCTTTATTGTAGTAATGTACTGGTGTCATAATATTGTTTCAAAATAAAGTCATTTATCTCGGTTCGGTTTACATTATTTTGATCCAATGATTTGATACTTTTAAGACAAATATGAGCCTAAATTGACAAGGATTCATTTGAAGATAAAAATCCAACTTTTCAGCCGGGAGTTATGAAAATAAATACCCAGATAAGGTGCTTTATACTGCAAGGACCTTTAAGGGACCTGTAATTGGATAAAAAATAGAAATTTGGCAGCCATTTTGAAAAGTGGCGACCATTTTGAATCTAACAGGTTGGCAAAGTGCCAACATGTTTTTTTCTGTTATTTCGGATGTATTTAACATTTCTGAGTAGGTTTTATAAAATCTTCATCAAAAGCCCACGGGACTCTATATGCCCCCTTACTATTAGTAAAACGTTCTCAATAAATCGATTTTATTCTCTAGTTTACAGGACTCCATTCCAAGTTCGAAGTTACGAGGTTACATAATGACAAAATAGCTGCTAATTGAGATGGTACTTTTTTTGCCGCTGTGCGGTGCTGACTGCCCTATTCTCGCAGCTTCGCGGAAGCGAGCACCATCTAATGGGGTCACTTTTCTGGAGCGCCATATTGTCCTCATACGGTTAACATGGCAAAATTACAGTGGAAGTTTGAACTTGTTTATTTATGTGAGTTATGCGTGGACACTGATATCAATATGCCAGTACATAACTGTAAAGTGCCTGGTTATACTTCAGATACGAGAAAACATGGGAAATATATGAAATAGCCGTGGATGGAGGGTGTAACTTTTCATAAATTTCCGTCCGCCAAGCAAGTATTCCCACGTCCAACTTTTCTGCTTGAACAGTCAAATCTACCAGATCTTTCTAGTTGTGTTTCGACACCTGCAATCCTCGTTGTTTTAGGAAAGTTTTCAACTCGGCAACTTTCATTTTGCCGAATCTTTCCTTGGAATTTTCTCGCAACACTGCCGCCGAATACATGTTTACATCAACGCACTTGACCCACTTCTGACTACAGGGTTTCCTGTCACGGGACAGTGCAGAGCTTGCTATCACGGTAATGATTTATCTGACCTATATTAAGCCGCATTTAGCGTGACCCCAGGCAGTTCATCGCTTGGCAGCTGGCACATGCACATAGACAAAAAACTACTATGCGATACCCGGTGTACCAATTCAACACTATCTCAATTAACAGCTATTACAACCTGACTAAAAACCATTGTCCATAAAAACATGGATAGCTCAATAAAAACTGTGTTTAAGTGTCACTCCATATTACATTTTTAGTCAAGAGAAATTCAGGTTTCCCGTGCAAGTAACGCTGCTCTGTGTAAAATTACTCGGGTTCGTGCATATAACTGTCCCATGCATATTACAATTCAAGGTTTCACCACTTAATATGCAATACACGGCTATCATGAATGTCCCACTTCAAATAAAGATGCAGTTCTCTGCTAGTTCCTTTCCGCTCTCCAAAATAATTCAACTCAACACATGCCAGTTTTCTGCACAAATGTTGATCGCAGTAGAAGTTTACAATTCAAAGTTACTTTTTTGTTTCTTCTTTGCTGGCTCTACGCTGATGACCTTTTTTTTTATATAAAGGCCGATTAAGCCTAAAACGTTCTTCCAAATTTCATATTTTATGAATATAATTTGTTTTTTATACAAAATTTGTAATTTGTTATAATTTGGAATATGCATTTTTCAGTGATTGGCATGAAATAGGACGTTTTTCTTGGAACATCGGCCTTGATAGTGTTCAAACAGTACTTGGCCTAACAAATTTGGGTTTCTTAAGTTTCTCTTTGTATAAGTTAGGTATGGCGCCTATTGCAAATTTTGCCGTAACATTCAAAAAAGTCAATATGTTCAAAATTATACAAAATATGAGTATTCCAAAACTGTGCGTTCGTTCCATTTTAAAAGGTATATACCTGGGTAAGTTCTATATTCGCCTAAAAGTGGAGCTGCCTATCCTTTTCTTGGTTAACCGACCACAAAATGTGGTCGTTTTTCATGACCTTATTTTCTTTTGTGGATTAACAAGGGGAATTAGCAGATATAAATTTAGCCTCTTTATAAGTTGCCAAGTAAGCGTTAAACTTTCATTTTGTCACACCTGGTTGTATTTTAAAGATAATAATATGCACTTCAGGTACATTAGAAGATAACAATTCCAAAAGCTTTCCTCACATTCAGGGTAAAACGTTCAAGTTTACTGTAATGCAATGGGCCTTGCTGACCCACCTGACCTAAAATGGCATGGGTTGCTTGGTATTACGTACATGCATCATGGAAACAGATGGTTGTGTGTCCAAAAAAATAAATAAATAAATAAAAAAACTAATAATAATACTAAATAAATAAGTAAACCAACCCAAATCACACCCTATTCCCTCAAATCAGTAAGGGTGTGCTGGAAGCGTTTTCAATGAGCCACAGGTAAAAAAGCTGTAGGATTCGAAGGTGAACTTCACAAAATTTGAATTACTGAACATCTTGAAAATTATAAAGATTCTATTCCATCTCAGTATGCATATAATATAGTAAGATTCAATGGCAAATTTGAAAACAAATCTGTAGCTTTTGATACACGAGTCGAAGATGCAGGCAAAAAAATCTCCGTTTCTAGCTTCTGTTAGCTCAGCTCAGTAGTCGATCAGCTGAGGTTATACGATGGCCAACTATTTGTCGATCATCTGTCCACAGTTCACGTTTCTGTCTTCCTCAAAACCGCTTGGCAGATATGATTCAATTTAGGCAGATCTCTTCGATCTTTTTGATAAAGTCATACTCTATTTTTTTTAACGAATCCTTTGCTAAATACTTTGGCCAAATCTGAGAATAAAAAATCTTCTCCTGAACCACTTGCGTAATACATTCCGGCTGATTACTATGTAAGCCAGCTGGATAAGCAACTGTAAGTCACATGACGACCTTTTTGGAAAGCAATGATTTAAGATCTTGTTACAACTTGGTAATGGTGTTCCTTGGGCGAGGCTCTGTCTTGGTTGTGCATATGGTCATGCTTCAGGTATTTATGGCTTTATGTGTGCTTTCCCTTGTTTATATTCTCCGAAACCGTCATCTAAATTATGCTGGTGCATGGAAATGCTTCTAGGGGAAGGGTCTTAAAAAAATATCACGAAGTGGTACTACTGTCCATCCCAAAAAATAGTAGTAATAATAATAATAATAATAATAATAATAATAATAATAATAATAATAATAATAATAATAATAATAATAATAATAATAATAATAATAAATCTTATTATTATTGTTATTATTATTATTATTATTATTATTATTATTATTATTATTATTATTATTATTATTGTTATTATTATTATTATCATTATTATCATCATCAACATCATCATCATCATCATCATCATCATCATTATTATTATTATTATTATTATTATTTTTATTATTATATTTATTATCATCATCATCCTTTTTATTATTTCAATTTGGAAACTGGCCTAGCCCCTTTACTGCCCACTCCTACTTAAGTCTAAGTACTTTATCATTCTCATAATTAGTTCAATTTGGAGACTTGTTTGGCCCTTCCAATGCCGACTGCAGCTTAAGTCGATGTACCTGAGAGAAACTTCTCTGAATGACCAAATGTTACTATCTGAATATTCTATGTGACAAGACATTCCATTTAAGTAACAAGTCCCGTAGAATACAATCGTTCAGGTCAACGGTGTTTTTCTCGATATGGGGCTTAGTTTCATGGTAGAGGAGCCACTTCAAAGCCAATAGAAAGAAAAAAAAGCATCGCTTTTGTTAAAGTCCTCATGACTACACATGCAAACCAAATTCCAGTAAATGTCTCTGCTCCTGCACGAATCAAAACACGAGCATCCATAAAAACCCACTGTAGACCTTAACTGTAATATTATCCTACGAAATCTCAGAAGGTTTTATGAAATCCCTCAAAAAAAAAAAAAAAAAAAAAGAAAGAAAATAATATACAATCTATCCCAAATATACATGCTGTCCAGGATGTGGACATGATTTTTTCACATACACATATATTAATCTGTCACACTCAAACAGATTAAAACCTTACGTAAATAAGTTTGAAAATGTAAATGTACCTGTGTACATCATACACTAGGCCAGGTAGGTATTATTGTTTGATTTTGATTTAGATGTTATATGCAACTTTTGAAATACGACTCATCCTCGTATGAGCATTCGTAAAGGATAAACAGCTTAGTAAATACCTGCATTCGCGATGGGCGCTTTATAGGGCTGGTCTGAAAGTACAGCCCTTTCACAAGATGCGGTAAAAATACAGATACAGAGTTATTGCAATGGAAGCTGGTGATGAAGTGACATATTCTGATCTTCGTGAGCCTTTTACAATGCATCATATGCAACACCACAAACGAAGTTCTAGTTTATTTCTCAGACTCAATGATGTTTAATACTGTCTTTCACTTATAAAAGCAAGAATCGAGGATTTTTTCAGCTGTATGGTATGTACTCGTACGTATCATGGCACTCACCTTGTGTTGGTTACAGATACGGTTTCGACATTACAAACAGCCACAAACAGTTGATTTTGGAGGAAGTAGGCGCTGAAATATTTAAAAGCCGTTGTATATCCTGTATTTCTGTTTATCCAGTTATGTTTTTTCGAACCAAAAACATGATGAACATAAGAAATATCTTTAACGCAGAAAGGGCTCAACGACTTCCTGGTTGCTGACACAATTTAACTGCTCTTCATACCCGAACGATTTTCGAGGGGCTCTTTGGTTATTTTTCCATACCAAGCTGAACAGGAAACGCATGGGCAGTCACGAAAGTATAAGAAGAAATCAAAATAGTGTCTGGTATGCCACTTTGCGTTAGAGATTATATCTCACTCATACTGTTTCAGGTACATAGGATGCTGATGTATTTGTATATTAAGCATTGCTGTTTTATATCTGTATGTACCACTCTGTAACATTTGCACAAAGATTATCTATACCCAATTGCTGGCACCCAAGTAACATAAAACGCAAATAATTATGTGGTTATTTCCCTGTGTTTCCGAGCTTCCATGTCGATGATTGATGTAACGGTGCCTTGGCATTCCTATAAGTGTCTGCGTGTGCGTTTCTTTGCTTGGTTGTTTTTATTTATTTATTTATTTATTTATTTATTTATTTATTTATCTATTTATTTATTTATCTATCTATCTATCTTTTTATTTATTTATAAATTAATTAGTTTATTTATGCTTTTATTTATTTATTTATTCATTTATTTATTTATTTATTTATTTATTTATTTATTTATTTATTTATCTATTTATCATCATCATCATCATCATCATCATTGTCATTATTATTATTATTATTATTATTATTATTATTATTATTATTATTATTATTATTATCATTAATTTTTAATTTGAACATTGAAGCTGTAAAGTTAATATTTTTGCTTTCCCGCCACTCTAATCACGGCGTTGTTATCTCTGGGTTCACCGTCGCTTTTACTTACAGTCTTGTATTCGAGACAGCATGGCGATCAGTTTGTTTTCCTTAAATTATTGTAGGATCTAGCATTGCCAATTTTGGACATGCAAATATTTTGCCCATAGATATTAGCAGCTAACCTACCGAACAATTCAAACGGATTATTATCTCTTTCAGCATCACTGTAACACGTGACAAACGATGACAAATTTTAACTCATTGATCAGTCAGGTGTAACATGCCAGTCACTGTGAATATGACCCCATTGGAGTCCACCGTTCAAAAAACACGCCGTCCTGATTTTTGGGAATACAAAGAATAATCCTGTATGCATATAAATAAATGCATGACTCTTTGCTGATCAAAATTGTAAAGGAGAAAAAAACAGATATATAAAGAACAGTTAACAGAAAGTAAACTCTGTATGACCACTCACACACACACACACACACACACACACACACACACACACACACATACACAAATGTAGCTTTTTAAAAGCTGTTAAAAAGGCTATCATGGTAGCATTGAAAGAAACACAAATGTGTTTGTTCAGAGAGTCGAGCATGGAGGTGAATAACGTAAGATCAAGATATCCATTCTATGTTATCTCGGTTAGATTGTTTCTTATGTACATTGTAAGGATCGGAAGAAAGGGGCAGACAATTTACTTGTATAGGGACTGTCGGGGTGAAATTTGAACTCTGAACTTTGAACTTTGCTCATCGGTGTGTAACTTAGGCCTATGCCCGTCGTTGCCTTGAAACAGTTTGCTATAAAACACGCTCAAGCTATTTCTGCTGATCTAGCGAAACAGCGGTGTTGACATATCACTGACACCTGGTTGCAGATGTTGACGAGTTCATACATTGATTCACCGACGTTGCCCATGTCCTAGAAGAGGGTGGGGGTGTTTTTGCTTGTTTGTTTTCGGTGCATCCGTTTTGCTTGTCCGTTTTTAACTTTTTGTTTTGTTTTGCTTTTTTTTGTTTTATGTTTGTTTGTTTTTTGTTTTTGTTTTTGGTTTGTTTTTGTTTTTTGTTTTTTTTGCACGTACCACAGTGTTTGAACACAGTTATGTGTTTCGAAGCCAAGACGGTATAATCGAACAGCCGCAACTTTTATGATGGTATTTGAGTGGCTGTCTGAGCAGAGATTTTTCTTTGAAGCACATCTTCCGCAGATGGTGTGCAAATGTCTTGCTTTTGATTCTAATACATAATAATGATAATAATGAAAAAAAAAACAATACAAAACAAAACAAAACAGAACAAAAAAGAAACTAACAAACACACAAACAACAACAAAAACAAAAAATAAAACAAAACAAAAGAAAAACAAAAAAAAAAACAAAAAACAAAAACAAAAAAGCAACTATGGTTCAGTAATACTCACTGGGATTGCAATGTCGTGTTCTTTGTTGACTTTGGTGTAAAACTACCCTAAGTTGTGTCGTGTCCTGTAAGTGTAAAAAAAAAACACAAACGTGCACTCACAGGGAGGGAGAGAGAGAGAGAGAGAGAGAGAGAGAGAGAGAGAGAGAGAGAGAGAGAGAGAGAGAGAGAGAGAGAGAGAGAGAGAGAGAGAGAGAGAGAGAGAGAGAGAGGAGAGGGAGAGAGAGAGAGAGAGGGAGGGAGAGAGAGGGAGAGAGGGAGAGGGAGAGGGAGAGAGAGAGAAGAGGGAGAGAGAGAGAGAGAGAGAGAGAGAGAGAGGGAGAGAGAGAGAGAACAGGGGGTCCTGCTTCAAATGATGAAAAGTGAAAAATTATGCTTTTATATAAGGATATGCATTTGGTACTCAGAGTATTAAAACTTATATATGAGAGTCCACGTTGGGTTAGGTTCTTCCAGTGTTGAAACAAAGCACAAAAAACGTAAATTGTAAATAAAGAGATTATCATGACTAAATCAGTAAACAAATAGATAAATGAATAAATAAATGAATATAAATAAATAAATAAAAAATAAATAAAAAAATAAATAAATAAATAAATAAATTAATTAATTAATTAATTAATTAATTAATTAATTAATTAATTAATTACAAGTGGATAAATATAAATAAATAAATATATACGAATAAAAGCTAGTCTTTGTTACGTCCTTTGAATTTTAAAACAAGGAATAAAAACAAATAACTAAAAAAAATTTATATATAGACCGATAAATAAAGAAACAGACAAACAAACAGAAAAATAAAGGAATAAATAAAAAAACCAACAAATCAAGCATCCAAAAAACAAATGAATAAATAAATGCTACTTTTGTCAACAACCATTCTGTGGCCGTCATTACCCTATTCCATAGTCCGAACGCTTTACACTCAATATTAAGCTAACCTTCCATTGTCTAAGCAATATACATATGGAAGTACTATTGTTCATTTGGCTCACATTTTTATATGGAAATTGACATATGCAGTACTACCCCAACCCCCATTACGATGCCAACCTTTCGAATATTCTAGATCATAGTAGAGCTCAACTATGAAATAACTTTAATAATGACAATATATTCACAATCAACAATCAATACAAAGTAGGTTAATTAAGTTATAGCCTTATCTATGCTGATACTACATTAATTTAAAGACTGCAGGTAGATCCTAATCCCTGGTTAGAGATTCTCTAGAGGTACTGTTCTATCGTTCCAAGTCCTATGGTAGGTATCACAGAGTCTGGTCCAAATCCCATGGAGATGCAGTTTGCTTGCAATGTGGTACAAAGAACATGGTGCCAGTCCAATCCCTACAGAGGTACAAGTTGGTTCCAGTAAGGTACTCTTAAACACCAAATATACTTGTCCACTCAAAGGGACCGTCTACACTCAGCAGGTACAATATACAAAAGAGAATCTCCTTGGCAATATCAATAACACAAAGTCCTACTGTCCTGAAGTCACACAGCTTCTGTCAGATCTCAGAATTCTCCGCCTCGTGTCATGAACGTATCTGCTTTGTATACAATAATGAGTACCAGTCTTCCGGAGTTTTCCCATAAGTCACACATACTTCTCTGTGATGTGGCTAGACCACTGCCTTTGTTTACTACTGTGCATGTATCAAGATCAACACACTATTGTTCAGAAACTATATAAGTGAGGAAGAAGAAGACAAAGAGGAAAAACAAGAAAAAGAAGAAGAAGAAGAAGAAGAAGAAGAAGAAGAAGAACAAGAAGAAGGAGAAGAGAAGGAGGAGGAGGAGGAACAGGAGGAGGAGGAAGAAGAAAAAGAAAAGGAGGAAGCAGGAGAATGAAAAGAAGAAGCAGGAAAACAAGAAGACAAAGAAGAAGAAGAAAAGAAGAAGAAGAAGAAGCAGGAGAAGCAGAAGCAGAAAAAGAAGAAGAAAAAAAAGAAGAAGAAAAAGAAGAAGACGAATAAGAAGAAGGAGGAGAAGAAGAAGAAGAAGAAGAAGAAGAAGAGGAAGAGGAAGAGGAAGAAGAAGAAGAAGAAGAAGAAGAAGAAGAAGAAGAAGAAGAAGAAGAAGAAGAAGAAGAAAAAGAAGAAGAAGAAGAGGAAGAGGAAGAGGAAGAGGAAGAGGAAGAGGAAGAGGAAGAGGAAGAGGAAGAGGAAGAAGAAGAAGAAGAAGAAGAAGAAGAAGAAGAAGAAGAAGAAGAAGAAGAAGAAGAAGAAGAAGAAGAAGAAGAAGAAGAAGAAGAAGAAGAAGAAGAAGAAGAAGAAGAAGGTGGTCTTCGGGGGGTTACTACTGAGGAAATGTTTGGTAGCCTGTACCGATACATGTCTCTCTCTGACTGCCGGCTGCTTGTCTAAGCTATTTTTTTTTTTACAAAAGACAACCAACATAACAATGAATTAGTATGAGCGTGGGAATCGATGGATTTGCTAAATAAGTGAAGCTTTGTTATAAATCCAGAGCTTCATTATGAATAAAGAATACCTGCCAATCCAAACATAATTATTATATTTGTATTGTTAAAGTTCAGATAGGAACAACATGACGTGCCCTGAAACAGTAAGTACGCTTTCTAGCCGAGCAGCATAGCTAAAATAAACCGCCTGCCAGTGTAAAGCTGAAATACAAACCAACAGGGGCATTGTATTCAGTCCCAGTGATTGTAAAATAAACAGTCACACCTATACCACCTGTAGAAACCTGGAAAATTCGAACATGCACTCCAGCTTTGGACATCCGGCTCAGTAATATATAAAACTAACCCCATGATGGCACCTGCCCTCACTTTGAAAGTTTCCAAACAAAATTAGTCTCTACTTCGCTGCTAACCTTGGGTGACTGTTTAAACATAATGGGTACGTTTGTGACATTTGAGTAAACACCAAATACCAGTCGGTTTTTGACATTGAGTAAACATGTACTTAGACATGTCAGAACAGAATGAAAAGTCATTATCATTTTAGTCAAAAAAATGTTATCAAAATCTAATGTTACAATTAGACCTACTTTCAAGTGTCGTGGGTGGCTGCTTGCTTCCGATAGCCACTGGTGGTTCAAACTGACAGGACACATGTAAGCCTATAATGCCTGAAAGGTGAGTATTAGAACAAAGAGATGCCAAAAGATAAGATAAAGTAGTAAAACAGGCAAGTTTCAAGTTCTAAAATTAATGCAGCCAAACTTACAATCTCTAGATCTAACAACAAAATTTATTGGGCATATAAAAAAGCGTAAAAGTTATTGGCTTTTCAGCCAAAAAATCTACTCAAAATAGGATTTTTATTGGGCAGATGATAAGTGAAATAAGGCACAGTCGAAATGCTGAAACATGAATGAGATTCATTGGCTACCAGCAAGCATCGGTTCCAAACTAAGCCTAAGATTGTGATGTCACAAAGATACACACAATCCAATATGGTGGCCATGTTATTAACTGGTATCACATACAAATAAGATTATTTTTTTTAAGTGGTACAAACGATGTGTTATCATCTCTTACCTTTACCTTTCCTCTTACCACAGATATAAATCCACTTTATGATTTATTTCCAGTCTAATAATAGGGCCATGGTAATCCAAAATGTCCATTCCATATCCAAACTGTCAGCCATTGCTGACCCAAATATCCAAAAGTCATGTACATGTATTTCGATTAAGTTTTGTACAAGCAATGTAATGAAAAGATGTTTTGCCATCTACTGCAAAAATATTTTCCTGATGCAAGCAGTAAGATGTAGGTCCAAACTAGGAAAAAAAAAATCTTCTGACTTGACTTTGAATTTCAACCTCAAAAATCCGCCATTTTGCAACAAAAAAAACAAAAAAACAAAAAAAAAAAAAAGCCTCGTTTTGTACAAAGCTCCATAATTGTAACATGGGGTCTAATCCCGGCAATTTACACCTAGAATGCACTGCCAAAGCAGAATCCAATGGGGGTGGTGGGATAGTAACAACTCTGTGTCCACCTTTAAGCCAAAAAGGAAGGAGCCCCAAAATTCCATATTTAGGGGATAGGGCTCTTTGAACTTTGATCAAATCTGTACAATTTGCCCTAGAATGCCCAAAACTAATTTTCTCACAACTTAAAATATCAATAACTTTGAAACGTAGCCTCACCTATGTTATCACAGAAATGGTTTTATGTTATTAGTTGTTCTTAACCCACAGTACTTCTGATAAAATGGACTGTTCCGTTAATCAAATCGGACCACTTATATCTTGAAAATTTAACCCAACCCTGCCCAAATTATACCGTCTTGAAAAGCATGAACACTTGTTTGTCAATTTACAGCGTGAAAAGGGTCATGGATCCGGTTTTAAATTAAAATGCCAGAGCAGGATCTGGTTGGTGGGTGTTCCAAACAGGCATCTCTTGTATTTTCGTGGGGTGTTGGGTCAGAGGATGCTCGTAAAATGACCATTGATCGTAACCACATAAATGCATTGACTGTTTTATAAGTGGTAAATCACTTATCACACCCCTTCCATGTGATCTGAAGCTGACATATGAATAAACAGAGGGCTGGTCATTTTGCCTGTTGCCGTGGGCACAAGGACTCTGTGAATGGCTGGTCACCCAAGATGGCTGCCATTCCCATAGCAACAAGAAACATGCGTTCACCTCTGCTGGGTGCTGAGCAAGCATTTCATCAAGTTTTGCACCATTCTACAGAGAATGGTGGAACAGAATACAATACATTTGTATTAGTACAGAAATCATGAAACCAAGATTTGGCTGGGTCACAGAAAATAAAATTATGCCCTATTTTGTCATTTTTTTTATCTCTAATTCCAGTGGTACCCACATCAGAAACTGTTATTCAACGTAATAACTAGAGAGAAATACTAAAAAAATTATGTTTGGGTAAATAAACATCCATTTTGAGATGATAGCATCTCACCACTCCCAAATAGAAGGAACTAGGATGTGCCCATGCGTCTTTGTTTACATAGGCACTGCCCAGCTATGCAACTAAGGGGGAGGCTGCTGATTTAATCCCTAACCTCCTATCTCATTAAACCAAGGTCAGCATCTCGACTGGCATGTTTGTAACTGTTGCAAGCCGCTGCTTTCTATTAATAGCCCCTGGTGGTATCACTTGACTGGAAACAAGCTAGCCTAAAATGTCTGAAAAGTGAGTATCAAACCATAATTATGACAAAAGATAAAAATAGGAGGCAAAATTGGATAGTCTTATATTGCTAAAATTATTAAAGACAAACTGTGTAACACAAGTTTATGGTTAATAGATTTGGCTCTACATGCTAAGTCCCGAAATTAAGAATACATACGACCAAATCTCAAAATTTGGGATATAAATGTGTTATATCCGATAGCTTACGAAATATCACTGCCCGGGAAAGGACAGTTAACTACTTCAAAGCAAACTCATCAACTTTATGAAATATTTTGATGCAAAATTTGCCATAAGTGACCCAAAGTCCAGAAACGCATTTTTGAAACCGTCTGAATTGTCACCTTCAAAAGGGATATCTTCTGGGTAAATTTCAATGCAAACAAACATTGTTATCAACGTATCTTTGTGGAATAATTGTGTAGCCATCCGAGAATCCTTTCCATAAATTTATCAATACACTTAAATATAAGCCATGCTAAACATTTATGAATCGGCAAGTAACGACAAGAAGATGCTACCCAACAGAATGTCTTTGATTTGTTAACCGAAAAAAAAAAACAAAAAAAAAAACAAAAAAAACAAAAAAAACAAACAATGATCTGCATTGAAAAATGGTATTATCTGACAGAAATGTCATACCATCCATCAAAAGTTTAATAGTGTAATACTTTATGCAAATTTCTGTATAATTATTGTGCAACCAATATGCTTTCTTTGAACATGAATTGACATTTATGTGCCGTTTAGCATTATGTTTAATCGTCTTGCTTATTAAATCTGAAAGAAAACTTTTGACTATCTATGAGTAGATATGTGTGTCAAAAAACGGGTGCAATATGGACAATAGTACTTCCATATGTATATAACTCAGAGAGTGACACCTTAGCTTATGCAAGGTAAAGAGTTGTATATCGTTCAATTTTGCAGTGGATTATTTCTGAAAATTTATGTAAACATTGTTTTCTTTTATGTCTGAAATACTGTTAATACCAAGTTCATTTTTCACAACATCTAGATAATATGCTTTTCTAGATGCTCCAAAACGTGCTACCCGCCCTATCAATGTTAGTGATAACATTTTTTTTCTCTTAGTTCTTTGATTGCTATTGTAACTTTAGGCTGCTTTTAATTTACCATACTGAAATTCTTGATGTGGGAGTTGCAAGGATTAATTCCATTTCTAACGACTCATTTTAAGTGTAATAGCCACCAGTCAACTTTCTGATTTTTTTCCTCTCTTTGTTCAATTCATACAGTAGGAATCAAATGCATTACATATGTCCTGAAAAATATGGTTAGTATTCAACTTTGAACATATCCGAAATGTTATCCCTTTCTTCATCAATTCAATGAAACTGATATTTGCATTACATCCACATTACCTGCCAATACATGTTTGTGGTCTGTTTCAACAGAATTGGAATATATTGTTAGATATACAGTCACAATTTTGATTACCTGAAATATCCTCAAGAAAAATTGAAGCCAGAAACGTCTTTCAATAAATAAATGAATAAATAAATAAATAAATAAATAAATAAATAAATAAATAAATAAATAAATAAATAAATAATCAATAAATAAATAAATAAATGAATAAATAAATAAATATATAAATCAATAAATAAATGAATGAATGAATCAATAAATAATAAATGGATGAATAAGTGAGTGAGTGAGTAAGTAACGAAGTAAGTAAATAAATAAATAAATAAATAAATAAATAAATAAATAAATAAATAAATAAATAAATAAATAAATAAATAAATAAATAAATAAATAAACAAGTGAGAGAATTAATAAAAGAATGGATATATGAATGAATAAAAAATGAATAAATAAGTGCATAGAGAGATATATAGACACACAGACAGCCTGACTGACAGACAAACAGACAGATAGACAGTCATATGAATAAATAAATAAATAAATAAATAAATAAATAAATAAATAAATAAATAAATAAATAAATAAATAAATAAATATGAGGGATTCAACTTGCCGTAACCAAACTTTTAATTTATTGAATATTATTGAGTCCCATATCTTTGAAAAAATTGTAGTCAAGGATATACCCCTGTAGTTATCCTTGCATAGAGGGTCTTTGTTGCCTCCTTTAAATAGAGGCAAGAGAACAGATTTTTTTTTTAATTGAACGGAATATATTCTAGCCTGACCATAGCTCTGAACACATTCAACATCACATGTATTAATGTTTTACCACCATATTTAATATGTTCTCCGGTAATTGCATCGTAACCGCCAGCTTTACGAAGAATACGCTGTTTACATATTGCTTCAACCTCGTTAAAGGTGATAAAAAGTAAAAGATAGGGTCTTTAACAATAACACTTATTCCCTTTTTATGCATATTTTCCTCAATGACATGAATTTCATGTTCAACTTTTACTTTATTTTCTATGTCACATTGATCAGCATTACTAGACGGATCCCCTAAATCTTCAAAATGAGCAGCCCATGCTTTACATATGTCTTGGTCTTCATACAGAATCGTATCTCCTACTCTCAAAGAAGGGCTGCATGGTACATTCGTCTTTCTACTCATTTTAACCATACTCCAAAATGTTTTCTGATCAATTTCGGTTAGGGAATCAATTTCCATGTAGAACTTTCTATCATTGTTATGTTTTGCCCTTCTGAGCTCACGTCTAAAATTCCTCTTTGTTTCTTTGTACGTACAATAAATTTCATTGCTAGGATCTTTAGGTTTTCCTGCATTCTTATATTCTATCCACGCATCCATCTTTTGCTTTTTAAATTCATTAACACATTCGTTCCAGTACGGTTTTTGGTAGTGTCTATATTTAGAAGTAGAAATATATATTTTTTTTCGGCTATCTCTTTCATGATTCTGACCATTGAATCTACCATTTTGTCAATATCATTATCATTTCGTTTTGGTTTCGAAGGTAACTCTTCTAGGAATTAATGTTCTTTTACCTTATTAGTGTACATCTGTATGATCTGTTCACTGTCTAAATAAGATCACTTCAAATATTTGTTTCTACCACATTTATATGCTTTTGGAATATTCAGGCTCTGAAATTCAGCACACACAGGCATATGGTCTGAGAAATTCAGCTTACTATCATCCTCTACATAGCACCCTTTTAGACATTCATATAGTCGAGGTGAGGTAAATATATAATCAATACATGATCTGCCTCTTGCACATGACACGAAAGTATGGGCTGCCGATCTGGCTTTACTAGATGTGTTCAGTGAAATTAACCCATTTCGTACCAAAAACTGGTGTACCAGATAGCCCGTTCTATTTGGGGAGTCAAGACCTTTCGGACCTCCGAGGTAACCCAATTGTGCGTTCATGTTACCTGCAATAAGAATTTGACCAACCATTGAATATGATTGCAGAATTTCTTCGAAACTATCTTAGACCTCCATAAAATAAGGAAACTGTTGTACAGGCATGTAAATACAAAATACAAAGATGTTTTTCACAATTTTGTTCCACTCGTACTTTAATACCACACACGCGATCTAACATAATATCTTTGATAACGGTAACATTTCTGTTAAAATTCTTACGCCAAAAGATGGCAACCCCTCCTTTACCTCTGCCCGAAGACCATCTACTTGAATCAAGCTCTGAGCATGCTATGGCATGCACGTAAAAATCTTCATGAATATTTTCAAGCCTAGAAAGCTCGCATGGGTACAGCCAGTGTTCGTTTACAGTCACAATATCCTTTTTTGCAAGAATCTCCTTCAAGAAAGGCTCAGATGAAGTAAGGCCGTTCAAGTTAAAAGTAGCAATGTTCAAGCTCATGAAAAGTGTAAATACATATACAGTAGTGAACAAATACATATACATGTGGTACTTTTTGCTGAATGCACACATAGTCAATGGAAATTTTGTGGTCAAATTAACTAGATAGTAGATGATACTGATTAACTTTGGTAGGTAGTACATCACACAAGCACCACTGACAAGAAGCCAACACATGTACCAGTTTCTCATGAGTACCTTTAGAGTTCAACTTCTGCACGAATTTTATTGTGAACATTGTATATTTTATTAAACTTTAACATCCCAACCATCATGGGAATAAGTTCCTCCTTGTGGCCAGTTGTGATTTCCACCTGAGTGGCGATCACTGTACTGTTCCTGACTAGGATAATCATGATAATCATGATAACGTCTGTCATACCTCTTGTTTGAATACCACACGCGGCAACGTATTCCATCAGGCCAGAAGGTATCCTCACTTAATATTGATACATCCGAAGTTGGTACAGTTATCTTGGACGTCGTAATGTCTCTACCGTTACGTGGCCTCAAAATGACACACCCAACGAGTCTTATATCATGAGTAGCCATGTGTTGCCTAATATCATTTATAGATATATCGACTGCTACTCCTACTAGGGCCATAACTTTTGTATCAACCCTAGGCAGACCTCTGAGTTTTGAGCTTTGCTTATCATGACTTTTCGAATGAGAGTTCTATCTCAAGCTAGTGGCGCTTTGACTGCTGCTGTCAGCTAAGCTATTCGGTTTGTCATTCTTTTTCATGTTCCTGTATTTATTTTTACTTAAACACTCTTTAAAATGCCCATCCATGTTACTGCTGTCCACTGTCACAAAATCTGAAAACAATGTCTGCTCGGTGGCGTCTTTTCTGGCTGTTATAAGGACAACAGCAATGGGTTATGTAGGGGCTCCTTGAGAGGCTTTCACTTTGGCTGGGGGATGTCCACTAAGCCCAGAGGTCAACTGAGTTACGTGCGTACCACTGGGGGTAGACAATGATCTTTGGTTTACCTGAGCAGTAGTTTTAAGTTTTTCAGGCACAGCTTTACTTTCATCTACACTGTTGTTTCCCGGATTAGGAATTGTTTCTGATTGTGCATTATTTACTGGTTCTATTCTTTCAGGCCCCTCCTCGTGTTTGTTCTCGGTTGGCGTACTTTGGTTTTTCACAGTTTTGTCGTTGACTTCTTGTACAGCTGTAGGCTCGTCTGCCTGGGTCGCTATTTCATCACTTGTGTCCATTCCAACTATGTTTTGCACTTGGGCCATTTAAACCTGATATTTCAGTTGTAAATTTTCTAAATCAACTTTAAGGGTTCTATACGAGGCTTGGATTTCATTTATTTCTTCCTTAAGGGCAATATTCTCAATTTTTTGGGCGTTTAACTCAGCTTTGATAGTCACTATTTCACTTGCCAAATCACAAGAGGGAGCAGCGGGGTTTGAATTGCCATCGTTATCATGAAGGTGTTCTCTATTTCCCAATTCAACACTTGATGATGCTGTTCTCAGTCCCTTTCCATTAGAAATCACATCTTTTGGAAACTCGTTTTGCGCACCATGAACATATAAATACAGACTGACCGTATCTTCTGAAATCTTCTTCTTTCCATTTTCTCCTCGTCTTTCTCTTAATCTCATGTTTTTGACCTCCTCGTCTCCCTCTTGTCTTTTATCGTCCACTCCAACTGAGGCAGTAAGCTTACCCCGAGCCAAATTGAACAAATTTCTCCTTGTACGCTTCAATTTGACCTCATCAAAGTCTCCCTTTAGTTTCTCTATAACTCCATACTTTGGTTTGATCAAGCTTGTTTGAAGTATATGCATTAAATCTACCATATTCTGATCATTTTGGATACACTGATCGCCTGTCGCATTTGAAGTACCCGCCATCTTGTCATAATAATAATAATAATAATAATAATAATAATAATAATAATAATAATAATAATAATAATAATAATATAATAATAATAATGATGATGATGATGATAATAATTATGATGATGATGATGATGATGATAATAATGATTATAATAATAATAACAATAAGAATAAGAATAACAATAAAAATAACAATAACAATACCAATAACAACAACAGCAAGAACAATAACAATTACAATAACGATAACGATAACGATAACGATAATAATAATTATAATAATAATAATAATAATAATGATAATGTTAATGATAATAATAATGATAAATAATAATAATAATAATAATAATATAATAATAATAATAATAATAATAATAATGATGATGATGATAATAATTATGATGATGATGATGATGATGATGATAATAATGATTATAATAATAATAACAATAAGAATAAGAATAACAATAAAAATAACAATAACAATACCAATAACAACAACAGCAAGAACAATAACAATTACAATAACGATAACGATAACGGTAACGATAATAATAATTATAATAATAATAATGATAATAATAATGATAATGATAATGATAATAATAATGATAAATAATAATAATAATAATAATAATAATAATAATAATAATAATAATAATAATAATAATAATAATAATTTAAATACAAAATACAGTTTTACAATACGTACGATTTGAGCCAAACGAGAATCATATGAAATTGAAATTGACCTTGTTATGTCTGGTTAAAATTTTTTCAAAGCGCTAAAAAGCTTTGACTTTTGACTTTTTTAAGGTCACATGCAAATTACAAACATGTCCAGTGTTGCTATGCCTGTAAGTTCAGTTTAACAGGAATAAGTCTTAACTGAAAATTTACCAACATATGGCCAGATGAAGGGGCAAATTACATTGACATTTGACCTTAAGAGGTTACATATTAAAAAAAAAATGCAGTTTTGCAAAACCTACAAATCGAGTCCAAGACGATTTAAATTGGATGAAAATTCATCTTGCCCTTTGACCTTTAGAGGTCACATGTAAATTACGAAAATATGCAATGTTGTCCTACCAATAATTTGGGTCCAATATGTCTAAAATTCGATGAAAATTGACAGTTACGGTTGCATAAAAATTTTGATAGGTCAAAATGACCTAGAGCTTTGACCTTTACATGCGACATGTAAATGACAAAAACACGCAGTGTTGCAAGACCTACAATTTGGTTCTGCATGGTCCAAATTGGATGAATATTGATACGGCGATTATTGCGTGACTTTTTTAAAAGTCCAAATGACCTTGACCTTTGGCCTATAGGGGACACATTTAAACTCAAAAAGAAATTGTGCGGTGTGACAAGTGTATAAATTGAAATTTGATTTGTTACCGGCACTTATAATAGTGTTGAAGGTATTCAAGATTTAAGGTGTTCAAATGGCCATTCTTAGCATATGTTCCAAATCATAGAACCTCTTTACAAAAACTAATGACTTTACGAATGGAAGTATAATCATGCCTGGTTTGGGGTTTCTGCAAGAGGTTTTATATGATTGTCAGACAAATTTTCTAGTAAAGAAAGAAGAACAGAGATAATAAAAAATATAGTAAAAATGTATGTCGGTACACACACAGACACACACAAACAGACACACACACACAGACACACACACACACACACACACACACACTGAGTCTAAGCTGTGTTTTGTGCTGGCATGATAGACCTTTTGGTTAGATTTCTTGCATGTAGAACCTAATCTGTCGTTTATTCGTGCCCGATCAATCGGCGTGCGAGGTGGTTTGATGATTAAGCAATGAAGTGGGACACCAGTTATCCGGAGACACGGTCACCTTAGGTTTGAAGGAGCTATCATGTTGGGTAAATTTCCAAATATACTTTTTGCTATATGTGAATTTAAAGTCTGTTGTTTACGTGGCTTCATTGTTGAAATTGCTAATGTTTTGGTATTGGTGCTATAGTTTTAACTTCAACAAAAGCCAAAAGAAAAAGTTAATTATCATCTATTATGTATATGTCCGTAACAGCGTGCCTTCAGGTGATATTTTGACAAAATACAAAAACTGATTTACGACCCTCTCCCCCGGCCTCGTCTTCTGCTTTCCGCAACAGAATGTGTGCCTAATTTGTACGAGTTATTGCAGGGAGCCTACTTTTTTTTGTAAACATGAACCAGCACAAGCATTAGGTTGCAACCCGTAGTTCCATATACATTTGAAATGTAACTGGATTAGAAATTTCTTTCCCTGTCCAAGTTTGGTATGGCAATACGATAATACGCTACCCTGACGTCTGGTAAAACCAGCTCAAACCTCCACCCCCTCCAAAATAAATGAATAAATGATAAATAAATGAATGGATGGATGGATGGATGGATGGATGGATGGATGGATTAATAAATAAATAAATAAATAAATAAATAAATGAATGTATGAATGAATGAATGAATGAATGAATGAATGAATGAATGAATGGATGGATGGATGGGTGAGTGAGTGAGTGAGTGAGTGAGTGAGTGAGTGAGTGAATGAATGAATGAATGAATGAATGAATGAATGAATGAATGAATGAATGAATGAATGAATGAATGAATGAATGAATGAAAGAATGAATGAACAAACAAACAAACAAACAAAAAGAAATACGGCACGAAAAAAGAAAGAAAGAAAGAAAGAAAGAAAGAAAGAAAGAAAGAAAGAAAGAAAGAAAGAAAGAAAGAAAGAAAGAAAAAAAAGAAAGAAAGTGATTTTGGTAGAATATATGTACGAACTGTCTTAATCCGTGTTCCAAATTGCAGCATTCTATTAACTGACACTTTACATATCAGGGGTTAAATGCCAAAACGCAGGATCTTGTTTAGTTCCGAGATACTCGAGGCTGATCGTTTTGACAAACTTTGCATGACCAATACACAGCAACGGAATAAATCTCAGTCTAAATTATTTGCATGTAGATTGGCCAAGAACTTAAATCCATCCATGTACATTTCCAGCTTTACATTTACAGTAAAATTCAATCAGAGTAAATTTTTTTATCTATATTGCGTTTTGACATTCAAGAGTTATTCCAGACCAGTCTTTTTTTCTGCGAAAACGCAGTATATCAACATACTGCTGTTTGGCCGCTGCCAATGAGCCGCCACAAGCTGTGAATATGAGAGCCACACTGTTTTAATAAGAATCACTGCCATTGGGCTCGCGGCAAAATGGTCTGTAAGGACAACAGAAAACAAAATGAGTACGAAAACGCCGGCAATATAGATCCTACATTTTGGCAGTAAGTGTGGTAACTGTTTCCGAATGGGTAAGCGCACAAATATCACACCAAATGAGCGGTATTTTTTAATCACAAGCTCGAGGTAAGCTAAGGAGGTGAAATCACAGACTCCACCCAAACCAAAGCATTTCATAATGCTTTACATTATTTACCTTTTCTTTCTTCATTTGTAATTCTCAAAGGGATTTGACTACACTTGTAACATTGACAGTTACCCCATATTCTACTTATGCTGCATTTCGTTATTCTTTTTCGTTTGCAGTGTCTACGCATGTACATTTTTTCTCCCTATACATCAGAACCTATTTTCCTCCAATTGTTAGCATACCAGACTCATGCTCCAGCGTCATTCTACGCATTATTTAATTCTTTCTGTTGTCTTAGCAAAGGCAATTTATTACATATATTATATAACCAATATTCATTCAAATTGCATTTTATATGTCTAAGAATCACTGCCATCGGGCTCTCGGCACAATGGTCTGTAGGGACAACAGAAAACAAAATGAGTACGAAAACGCTGGCAATATAGATCCTGCATTTTGACAGTAAGTATGGGAAGAGTTTCCGAATGGGTAAGTGCACAAATATCACACCAAATGAGCGGTATTTTTTAATCACAAGCTCTAGCGGTAAGCTAAGGAGGTGAAATCACAGACTCCACCCAAACCAAAGCATTTCATAATGCTTTACATTATTTACCTTTTCTTTCTTCATTTGTAATTCTCAAAGGGATTTGACCACACTTGTAACATTGACAGTTACCCCATATTCTACTCATGCTGTAATTCGTTATTCTTTTTCGTTTGCAGTGTCTACGCATGTACATTTTTTCTCCCTATACATCAAAACCTGTTTTCCTCCAATTGTTAACATACCAGACTCATGTTCCAGCGTCCTTCTACGCATTATTTAATTCTTACTGTTGTCTTAGCAAAGGCAATTTATTACATATCATATATTACAAATATTCATTCAAATTGCATTTATATGCCTGAGTGCCTTAAACGAATATAAATTGTTGAAATATGCTTACCTTAAAAAAAAAGTGACTTGGGAAATTTGTCTTGATTTTCTTTGTATTTTCTTGTTAATGCAAATGCCGTTAACTCTTTTTTCACTCTGTGGCTGGATATTGTAACACAAGAGGGTAAGTGTAAAAAAAAAAAAAAGAAAAAAAAGAAAACGTTAGTTATGAACCCTTATGTACTTAATGCTGTTAACATTTCCACATTAAGTGCCTTCCTTGTGTTCATACCTCTGATAAGACCTGTCTTAGCCCACTTTTTCTACAAAATATTTTCCCATTTAATCGTATTGATGACAATGATGCTTTCCCAAGTGTCATGTCGGAATTATATTTTTTTATTTCTGACACACGTATCGATTTTTTTTTTGTGCTGAACAAAAAAAAAAAAAAAAAAAAAAAAAAAAAAAATACGCTTTCCTTTTGAAACAAATTTCAAGCAAACGTTTTTTACCTATTTCAGATTGTGACCCATATACTAAACACTTTAACCTGTATGATAAAGTAAACAGCGTAAGCATAGTCAATACTTTGTCAAACACTCAACTAATTCTATGTACAGCAAAGTCAGATGCTCCAACTCTCCCGCCTCGGCAGGAGATCATTTTTTCTAACTTTTTTTACAAACTCTCTCGCCCTCCCGCTTTTCGTATAAAGTCTCCCGCTTATCTAAAAATTTAACCCCCCCCCAAAAAAAAGCTGAAAATGTCTTAATCGATCGGCAGCACCCAGCAACGGTACAAGAGCGCCAGAGTCGCCAGAGTGGTACTGTCCCGCTTGCGTTGTCACCCCATATAGGCCTAAACGCGAAAGTTGTGTTATAGAGGGCGCTGCAAAAGTACTTCCCCGTCACTTGGGTCCATCATGGCGAAGCATTCCTCGAACGGGAACGAAAATCTGAGAAAGAAAAGGGCGAAGTACCAAGCCAGTTGTTTGTCTTCATGGAAGGAGCAGTTTGCAGGCATTAGGGAAAGCCCCCTAGGAACAAATTGCGCCTTTTGTGGCTACTGCAACAGTAGCTTTTCCGTATCACACAGGGGAGAATTTGATGTGCGAAGGCACTGCTCCAAACCGAAGCACACGGAGAATTAACGAATGATCAAAACGTTCTTTGAAAAGAAAATGGCAAACAAGATGTGATAAGATTGCAGTACTGGGTAGTTCTGTCAACTTGTGTGAAAATTATGAAATAATGAGTTCTCAGTACTCATTATTTTTTAATTCTCGCACAAGGTGATGAGAAGTCAGCTGGGTGAGATTCATCTTGACGTGTTGTAGAAAGGAAGGCAATTTGATGGCAGGAAAATAATGGTGCTGACAAGAAAGATTCATATATTATTGTTTGCTATTGTCCAATATAGGGTTTTCATCAAGACTTGAAAGAGTTTTAATGAAAAAAAAAAGTGTAAGGTAGGCCACCTTTCTGCTTTCAATGTGAGGAAAACACTGAAATGTAGCAGCTGTTCAATGATTATTTGTAGTATTGATAATGTCTTTGATTATGTCTGAAATGGCTCAGAATGCAGCAAATAAAGGTTAAAATTTCAAAATTTTCCGGGGGGGGGGGGGGGGGGGCATGTACCGCCCCCCCCCCAGATGAGCTTCGGGCCTTCGGCGCTCGCTCACGTACAATCTCCCACTTTGTCAGTAACTGAAAGAGGGAGATCTCCCACTTTGTACCTGAGGCAGGTTCGAGCCTCTGCAAAATGCTTATTTGTCCAGCTGGTCTTCCATTCATGCATTTAGATATTAGAAGTCTTCAAGCACATATAAATGAATTTGAAGCGTACTTGCATAACTTCCACCACAATTTCTTCAACAGGACGTAAACATCAATCCAAATGTAAATTGTGATAAACCTTTAAACATAATCTCTGATGCTAAAGGGAAGCATCTACGTACTAAAACAGTTTAATTTGACAAAGATAAACACAAGCGCCCCCCATGGATAACTAACGGTATCGTACGATCCATAAAACTTCCGGATAAATTATACAAACAGCTTAAATGTACGAAACCAACTGAGCAATACATGAGGCGGAAAACATAATCTCAGAGTTCAGATTCCTAATAGAAATATTCAACAGGTAAAGCAAGATTATTTTCAAAAAGAGTTTCAAAAGTTCGAAAAAAAATTGAAAGAAAACAATGCATGTTATTAAATCAATTCTAAAGAATACCAGGAAAACAAAATCGTATTTTTTTTAATTGATAATATAAATGTGACAAACAAAAGGAAATTGAACAAGATAAAATAATAGCCCTTCAATCCAACACAGGCTCCTATGAGGCATACATGTGTGTATCAATAGATGGCATGGATGATATAAACTGGTGGTCAGAAATGTTAATCATGTGTACTAAACAATCTCTCACGATGTACCTGATTTTGAAATATTTTCAGACTCAAGCATCAAAGGGTGGGGTACAACATATGCAACTGAGAATATATCCACAGGGGGCGCTGGACCCCTGAGGAAGCGAGCCAGCATATAAATGTTTAAGAAATGCAAGCGTGATTTCTTGCTCTAAAATCCTTTTGCAAAGATTTGCATGCCACACGGGTACTTTTGAGAATGGACAACACTACACCAGTGTGCTACATTAATAACATGGGTGAAATTATATGCCCCCAGTGTACTTCTTTGGCAAAAACAAGGGAGTGGTGTGCGTCTAAGAATATTTGGGTCATAGCAGGTTTCGTACCAGCAGTCAGTAACGGCGCAGCTGATCGAAGCTCGCGTGAGTTTGATGACAATAAAGAATGGATGTTAAAAAAGATCATTTTTAACAAACTAGTAGTTATATGGGAAGAAGCTGACATTGACTTATTTGCATCAAGACATGTCTGTCAGATCAACAACTATATAACCTGGAAACCACACCCAGAAGTTATGTGTAATGATGGGTTTACTGTGAAATGGGACAACTTTTCAAGCTTTTATGCATTTCCATCTTTTAACCTGGTGGATCTCTGCCTACCAACAATACGGCGAGAGAAGAGTCAAGGCATCCTGATTGTTCACAAATGGCCCATGAGACCATGGTGGTCCATGTTAACGCATATGTTGGTGGACCATCCCAGAATGATAGGAAAGGCAAGGAAGCATCTGAAGTTACCATGGAATCCCAATCAACAATATCCCTTGAAAAAAAAAAAAAAAAAAACAACAACAAACTAATATTAGTGGCATGCAAGTTATCAGGCAAGCAATAGAATCACGCAACTTGCCCAAAGCCACAGTGTCTCTCACTATCTGTTCCTGAAGACCAACAACACAAAAACCGTACAGTGTATATGCAAAGAAATGGCAGAAATTCTGTCAAAAGCACAATGTTTACTTATTAAATCCTTCAATTGAGTTCATTTTAATATTTTGAAAATAACTGTCCGAGTTAAGCATTCAGTACAGTGGTTTAAACACCGCAAGGAGTACATTGTCGGCTATGTTATCAGTCGATAAACAAACCCAGATAGGAGAGCACCCTGTTGTACAACGTTTAATGAAGGGAGTGCCTGAATGCAATCCACCCACACCTTGTTATAGTGCCACATGGGACGTATTGTTACTATTGGATTGTCCGAAGGAAATGTCTCCATCTGGCAGCTTTCCGTTAAAGGACTTGACATTAAAACTGTGCATGCTGCTGGCATTAGTCACTGCTCTGGACATTTAAAACAATCTAGACTGGAGAAAAGTCATTAGTGGTAGAATTGAGACCATATATAACAGATAGAAGACTTTGTGTACTTCATGTACTAGACGAATATATAAAGAAAACTGCTAGCCTGAGAAGGGAGGAAACCAGAATTTTTATTAGTCATGTTCGCACAAGCGAGTGGCAAGAGATACAATCGCAAGTTGGCTGAGTTTAGTCATGAGTAAGTCGGGGATAGATACATCTGTGTATAAGACCCACAGCACTAGAGCGGCATCAACATCCCGGGCAGCTAGGGGTAATTTAGCCGTGGCAGACATTCTTAGGCCAGCTGGTTTGGCTTCTGCCACAATTTTCGGCAAGCTTTATTATAAAGCCTTGGAGGAAAATGTTGCAGATGCTGTGCTGCAGTAAATTATATTGATATGTGAAGTTAGGAAATCAGACAGTGTAGTCTCAACGCTTGAATAAATAAATAATAAAAAAAAGTTATTGCATTTGTATTGTGGATATAGTCACAAGAAATGGTTTGTTTGAAGAATGAAAATATACAATGGATTTAAAAGGAAACAAAACAGGGTGATAGGCATTTATGCTTCGAAATCTCGTAGAATCTCATATCACGTATCACGAAATAGAATTCAAAGTTAAACGAAACTTACCTGCGAATAGTTGAAGTTTGACGGGAATTCTATCGAGTTACATTAGTGAGTAGAGATCATACGCCCTCCCACTGCCACCCTTGCTATGTGCAAATATCGCGTTTGCCAGCTTTGAATTACCCCCAACAATTCCATGTTTTTAAGGTTATACATTTTCCACTGTTTTTTTTTTCATATAGTAATCTTTTGTGGTTATACTATTCTTGTGTAAATTTGTGCTGTGTACATTATAGCCCATTTAAGATTAACTTCTCCAAAACCGCTCATCCAATTGCTTTGATATATACAGGACGACCTTTAGGTACTGTTAGACTTAAATTGGTGTACCAGGTTGTGCTGTTTTTTTTTTTTTTTATATAGATCTTTTTTTCTTCTTTTATTATTATTATTATTATTATTATTATTATTATTATTATTATTATTATTATTATTATTATTATTATTATTATTATTATTATTATTATTGTTGTTGTTGTTGTTGTTGTTGTTGTTGTTATTATTATTATGTGTGTGTGTGTGTGTGTTTTTGCAATTATCAACCTCTTCTGCACAACGGTCACTTGTATTTAGCTGACACTTAGCGTATATATTCTTGATGAAAAGGTCAAACATTTTTTTTCTGCAGGCCAATGTATACATTCCTATTGGTTACTATGTTAGTGAAAAAAAAGAGATTGTTGTGGTAATTAACATTCCTGACCCACCCAAAACCATTGTCCAAATTCACCTGAAGCTTGGTAGAAATTTACCTTCGGTAAGTCTCTACAGGAGTGTCCAAGTAGCCGGTATCCAGTGATTGTTGGATTCTTTGTGAAATTATGTTCATTTCCTGTAGAAAAATCATCTTCTCCAGAATGGCTTGGCCGATTACTTTTAAATTTTGTAGGTACCTTCTGGGTACTCCTAAACCTTAACTTGTTCTAAAGTGGTGATGCTATTTTTTTTCCCCTTTGGTATGTTTTTTTTTTTTATAAAGTTTTGTGTACTTCAGTGATTTTTGAGTTCTCAAAAACAGTCTTTCATCTTTCTGATGGAAAGTGGTGTTAGTGTTTCTCGTGGAAGGCTCATATAATTGTCTACTATCTATTATTATTAATCTCTGATTAACTATCAATCTATCTATCTATCTATCTATCTATCTATCTATCTATCTATCTATCTATCTATCTATCTATCTATCTATCTATCTATCTATCTATCTATCTATCTATCTATCTATCTATCTATCTACCTACCTATCTATCTATTTGTTTATTTATCTATTTATTTCTTTATTAAGTTAGTTAGTTACTTTATCTATTTATTTGTTTGTTTATTTATTGATTTATTTATTTACTCATTCATTCATTCTTTTATTCATGTATTTATATATTTATTTATTTATTCATTATTATGTTTTTTGTATTTTTGTTTCGTTTGTTTACTTATCGGTCTTTGCGTCCATTCCTTTTCATTAATATAGTACTCAAATGGGGAATGCAACGGTAATACACATTTTTGACTATTTCTCCAAAACCATCAGCCATATAAATTTCAAACCCGCTGTGGATTTACCTTAGGTGGGTTTGTATCAAGTTTGTTCAAATAGTGATGTTAGATATTTTTTTTGGATATTACATGGAATTGTTTTTGGTTTATTTATTTTATTTATTTTTTTTTGGGGGGGGGTATTTAAAAAGCATCTTGTCCTCTAAAGCTCCTAGGATAATTGCTTCGAAATTGCAGAGGACTACGTTTGAATGCCCTTTCGCTTTAAATTGTTCAAAAGGTAGCGCTGCATTTTTTTTTTCATTAATGTTTTTTTTTTTTTTTTTTTTTGTTTTTCTTTTTTTTTTTTTTTTTTTGTGTTTTTTGTTTTTTTGTTTTTTTTTTTTGGTACTGCCATCGACATTTGATTTTAAAAGGCCCTTTCCTATCTCCTACATGTTTCCTTATTCTTGAACAGCAACTGAGACATTTACACCTGTTGCTATGTGAACAAGACGAAACACACTCTTCCCCTGGGACATGGACCATACGGTACCTACATCATATGGGTTTATCATCCCATTGAATGCCTATATTTTCTTTGTATCTGCAGTGCCATTTGATGTCTTTGTAGAGGAAAATCCATAATGAAGGTGCGATGGTCTTGAAAAACATGGCTGATGATTTTAAAAGCAGTTACAATTTCAGTAGTGTGTGGTAAAGTCATAGAGTGTCGTATTAGGCAAGACTCATTCATCGTAGTACCGATTGTGCCACTCGGTGTTTTAGCATGACGGTTCATACTTAGATCATGAGCTTGATCTATTGACACTTGATTGAATTGGCCAGAATCTCATTTCACGACAAAATTTCCCTGGACAAACTTGTTTGTGCCTGAGGTGCTCTTTCATGCAGAGCTCGCATGTCCATGAGATATCTGGGCTAGTCCTGTCCATAGTTTACATGGCCTGCTACTGCAGTGAATGGGATAATGGCTGCAGTTGCATCTAGTAGATGCTGCCAATCACTATCCCATTCATCCTGATAAGGCTCAACAATATGCCTATCAATTACTGCACTAGTCCCAAAATGCAAACAGCTTTGACTTTGTACGCCCTTGCTTTTAAAACAATTCAAGCTGAGTGTGTATATACGTTAACTTTCCCTTCAGCTGAGTAACCATGGGTCTACTTTTATCACATTCCCTGGAATTCACAGCTAATATGAGCGGATCTAGTTCTGAGGTTTCTTCACTTTGGATCTGATATTGCCCACAGTATATTTCAAATGTCTCCCACAAAAGTTGCCGAAGTACATTCCGTAATAGCTTGTACATGTGCACACCCGCATTGTAGGATTTTCCACTGATAATTTTACTGACAGTATTTGGGCCATACACAGCAGATTTCACCAGGAGTTCCTCCAGTCCAAAACCACCTATGACTTTTCTTATAACACCCAGAAAGTTCAAAACAATGTGAAAACCACCAACACACAGCACCAACTTACTCAATTTATCTGGGTTTTGCAGCCGGATGTATTTTGCTATCTTGTAGATGGGTTGGTCTGCTGTGATGTCAGATTGCTCCATTCCCAGCTTTGGTGTTACAGACCTTAAATGATTCACTGTTGTGTATACAATTGATGCATCTGTTGGAAGTTCACAGCTTTAGTGGTGAACAACCAATGGTAGTAATTTCTGGATTTTGTGTGCTCATGATAGAATTAAACACACTCCTAGCATTTGTGTTTATGTCTAACAAGTTGTGTTGGTGTGCGCCCGTTGATCACCCACAGGAAATCTGTTCTGCATGCTGGTTCAAACGCAGGATTTTGTTCCCACAAAATGTCTAGAGTTTCGTTTTTGAAAGGCCAGAAACCATTCTGCTTTTCACTTTGCATTGCATTATGCTGGGGGACTTAGTGTAGTGGAACTTTCGCGCACAACATATTTTTGGCTCTAACTGTTGGGAACTTTCTGCCATTCCTATGTGAGAATCATTTAGTGTTTGTCTCTGATATATATCACTGCTACTCGCATGTGTTGTTTTCCACCTCTTGACTGCTCTACAAAATTCAGATAATGCATGGCGCACTGGAGAAACACGGCAGGTGTGATTTCAGGAGGCAAGTACACTGTACCTTCTTCCATCTCTTTTCATATTCACAGCAATGGTTGTGACAATCCATCTAAGTGTATCATATGATATACAAGCACCAAACCCATGTGCAATTCTGATCAATGGCTTACTACGTGTCATGTTGTGAATACACATGGCCATGCCCAAGAGCTTTGTGCAAGCATACAACAGACAAGTTTAACGAACTTTTGTCCAACAATCACAACACTCTCATGTATCTTTCCTACACAATGAACCATAGTGTGAAGTAATCATGCTTCCTGTAACCCTCTAAAATCCACACGAGAAACTGCAAAAGCTATCTGGCAACAGCTCTGATTCTTCTTGACAAGAATATTGACTTTCTTTAGTCCAATCAAATTTGGAAACAGACATAGCTTTTAATTCAGCTTTAAAGGTGGAAGCAGCTTTGTAAAGAAGGGCAGCTGATTTTGTCTATGGTTTCGGTGGCTCACTTCTGTCTGCTGAAGCAAACAATATTGCATTTGCCTGTCTAGTTTCTGTGTGTGACTTTTTTCAACTCTACAAGGGCACACAATACTCATCTACAGTAAGAGAGGACCTGCATACAAGATCACAAGAACCTTCCTGATGCCACAGAAAAGACTAGCACCATAGTGTTCCATACGCCATTCTTTTAGATGTTCCATTTTGTATGTATCAGCACCTTCAACGTTTTGTTTTTGTAGTATTGCACGATATTTGTCATGAATCACTGACACATAAATCATTTCTGATTCTTTAAGCTTCGCCTATCAATCTCAACACAAGGCTCTTGCAATGCTAGACTGTAATCATCAACAGATACATTTGTCTCTGAACTGAAGTCTGGTAACACATCTGGAGTTGGTGAACGATACTTATTAATACATGTCTTATGATAATGCACCTTTTGTGTAATGATATGAACAGCATAACCTTCAATTGGTAACAACTCAGCAGAGCAGCATCATGTTTACTTTTGCCACCATTGTAAAGGGCTGGTAAATAACTCATATTTTCATACTGGAGAAAGTGCCAATCACCTGTTTGGTCTCAAATTTTTGGCAAATAAAGCACGTCGTTCCATGAGACATAAGGTGTTGCACTTCTGGTAAGGGGTCTTTCTATAGTGGTTTCAGTAGTTGCTACTTTTTATGTTGGCATTTACTTTCTCTAAAAAGTAATTTTCTACATGAACTGTGCCACTTTGGGGAGAATGAATGCAGTGTATCCAGATTGCCTTGTGAGCAGTCATACAAAGCACCTCCTTGACTAGTTACTTTTTGTATCACCTTATTGATACTGCCAGGCATCAAGGGAAGAACTAAGCCCACCTTTTGACACAAAATACACTTCGAAAAATCTGTATGCAGCTTTGGCTTCTTTGGTGATGCCCTTACTGGATTATGTTCTTCCATAGTTCATATGTCACTAATAAACACTGCATGCAAGTAAAATGTTCAAAACCATGCTACATTATGCACCACAAAGATACAAACACAACAAAGATGGCTACATATACATCATGACTCAGGAATCAGCATTTTTTTGTTCGACCAAAGCATCACAATAATGTCGTTACAAGTAAAAATATAGCAATATAAGATGGTAATACAGATGCAGATTAAAATGCAAATACATATTGGTCTGGAAGACGCATATTAAGATCTTCACAAGATCGCTATCACATGTGCCACCCCCCAAAAAGGGGGAAAAAAAGTTAACAGATAGGTACATTATTAAGGTACAACCAGGACAAATAAAGAGTGTAATGGAAATCAAAATATGAGTTTAGTTGGAATTACAGACATAGCAGTAATGGATTGCACATGTGGATTTATAGTTATTTAAGTACGATACTTTTCCATAATTAGAAAAAAAAAAACGAAATAGCTGTGGGTATTTACTTTTTCTTTAATTTGATCTGATGTGGAGTTTAAGACACATAATATTTCATGCCTTAGGCACTTGATAGCAAAAACACGACGTGTCTGGGGTACATAAACATTTCTTCTACTATCATTGTCATGACCTAAAGATGATGGTAAGATAAAACATCGAGAAAAGTAAGGAGGAACTAAGCCATTTTCAATTTTATAGTGAAATTTTAGAATTTGTCAATTATAAATATCCTGAATTTTTAACAGCTTGGGACTTTTGAATATAGGATCAGTATGGGCATTATACTTATAATGATCAATGATACGTACTGCTCCTTTTTTAATTGTTTTTCTAATCTTTCATACTTGTGACCCCAATTTAGCAAACCATAATTCAATTTAGGCAAAATCAACGAATTATAGATAATACGTAAGATATGAGAGGGAAGAAAGTTTTTCAGTCGATTCATTATGCTAACTGTTTGAGAGACTTTGAAGCAATTTTCTGAATATGCTTGTTCCTTGTCATATGTTTATCTAGAATTATACCGAGAAAACTGAACTCATTTACGCATTTAATACTGAACTCATTTACGCATTTATTATTTTTTTTTTAATTTTCAATTTGGAGATTTGGAATAGTAACATGTTTTTGTGGTTGATGGAATAGCATGAAGCATGTTTTCTTTATATCGAGAGAAAGTTTGTTAACTTTAAGCCATGTTGATAATAAATATGCAGGATTGCAGTAACAGGAGAATAAGTATAAGAGCCCAAATAGGAACCCACTTTGTAACCACAAACACCATTGCTGGTTGTACAGCACTTGCACAACCGTACGTTTAATGACCTGTACAAACTTACAGCATAATACCTTCAAAGATAATAGTCACATAACACACTATCCACACTGCACAAAACCTTTTTTTTTCAGAAAGTAAACCAAAAGAAGACAGACAGAATACCACAAAAAGTAACCAGGCTCACATCAATATGACGTGGAAAATATGTCTATGCAGTGCGGTGACTTTCTCGCAAGTGGACAGCGTGTGGGGTCTCATAACTGGTTTGTTCATTTCCACAGTGAGGCTGTTATATTGCTCTCACGTGACGCTCTACTGGACGTTTTTTTTCTTCTTTTTTATAGACACAACGTCCTGTCCCAAAGGTCATTAAGTTCACAGCGTGTGTAGGTCGTCCTTGAAAGAGTCACGATATACTGAAATGCACATGTGAACTTTTTGTTTTTTTATTTATTTATTTTTTTTTCAATTTATCCACAATTTTAAAAGTATCTGTTAACTTGTACCCCAATAGCTACATGGGCATGCTGGCACTGTGTTTCTATAAATCAACGATTAAATCAAAACGATAAGTGGATACTTTATTTTTTTCATACATGTTTAGCCTAATCCACATTTACATGTAACCACTCTGAAGACTGGTGTAGCAATGTGTCTGTTTTACATTTGTGATGACTCCTAGTGTTAATTCTAGCATGATAGCCATCAAAGGTTCAACGCATTTTCTGCGCAAAGTGTGTCATAATAGCTGCTTTGTTGCGGTTTTTTCAGACGACATTAACAGTTGAAAAATTATTAGACACTGTAGAATGGAAAATGCTCCTATATGCTAATCATATCTTGATCATAAGTCATCATGATGCATGTACTCACTCATCTGTATTAATGATATCAGTTCGTATGTTCCTATTTTGCACTAGGCAACACCTTTATTACTGCAGATGGCCACATTGAGGTAAATGCCATAATACACGTGTTTCATTATAATGACCTTGACCTCCATATGGGAGGTGTATATTACTATCAGATGCATGAAAACAAATGGAGTCCATCGTAGGCGTAAACGCAATTATATATGAGCCATGTAACCATTTATATAATAATATGATACATACTTTCCATATGGCGGGAAATATGTTGAGAATTTCAATTTTGGTAACCATCAGTTCCCTCACAAACACAAAAGTTATTTTCATTTTGACTAAATTTACATGCGAACCTTTTGATATCTTATCACTCCATACCATAAATACAAAAAAAAAAAAAAAAAAAAAAAAAGCGACGGCATCGCATTAACTCCAAGGGTGTCATATTTCAATTTTCGGTATCATTTTACGGTTTTTGTTGATATAAAATGACCTTGTCCTAAGTATAGGACGCAAATAAGTTGTGAGTCATTAAGCCCATATTGTCTGCTGTATATGGTATGAATTTTATTTCGTATTTGCAGACGTTAACAAACATTTTTTTTTTTTTATTTGAAAAGTAATCATCTTACTTGAAATTTTTGCTGAATTTTGACCGTTGACCACCAATTGACACTGTTTTGCAAGCCACCTTTAAAGGTACCCGCACTCCAGTAGAGCCAGCCCTTGCCTTTACAAAAATATCAAATTTATCCGTAGCCCTTGCTTGGGAAGCTTTTGTGAAAACTGAAGCACTTTTGTTAAAGTGGCTGCTGATCTATTAAGCATCATAATTCTATACTAAACACATATAAAAATATCAAGTAATTCCAGTTAATATTCAGATTTGAGTGCATTGTTATTTTGCATTTCTCTTTAGCAAGATAAATATCACCAAAGTATTCCGATTATTCACGATAATTGTGCATTGGAGGTAAAGCTACATGCCTTTTTAATCAGACAGACTTTCATACATTGCAGTTGTTGACCTTAAGTCAGTGACATTTTGGTATGCTGAAACAGACAGGGCTTCGGCGTCAAGTTGTTCATACACTTGTCTCTCTGAGTCTCTGTCTTGTTTTTTATCTCCGACATGACGAGGAATTTGAGAGTTTGTAGATTTCAGATGAATTTCATCATGAACATCCGTCCCTTTCTCTGGTTTCGACTTGCTGTTTTGTATGTCTTCTCCATTTATTTTCACCGAAGTGCTACGGACAAAAGCATCATATTTAAATATGAACATTGAGATACTGTGCCTTATAAGCACTACTGGCAGCATAAAAAAAGGTTCTCTGTGCCTGATGCAAAGACATATTAGCATCATTCTTGTCGGGCTGGTATGTTGCAAACGCAAATACCAACCCGTAATACCATCCGTCGGCCTTGCTGACCTGACAGGGGTAATTATACAGTAAAACAGTAATATCCCATTTATTCTGATGCAATTGCATATGAAACCGCACCGAAGCACTATGTCAAATAAGTTTGAGTGATGTCAAAAATAAACATCAGCTGATTTAAAATGTAGCTGCTGCTAAGAGAATAAAATGATACACAGTGATGATTGTTTTTGCAAGCAGAGAGCTTGGTAGTATATGTACTTGTTCCACCACTTATTTATATTTGTAACCAACTAGGAATACACACACACACACACACACACACACACACACACACACACACACACACACACACACACACATACACACATACATACATATATATATATTTATATATGTATATATATATATATATATATATATATATTTATATATATATATATATATATATATATATATATATATATATATATATATATATATATATATATATATATATATATATATATATATTTGTTTGTTTGTTTGTTTTTTTTTTCACTAAGGCAACCAAAGCTCCCTTGCAAAAACTTGGTTTGATAAATAAAATTATTACTTGATTGAGGGTCCTTTTCTGGCATTGTTGAGCCACCTTTGTCTTCTCACTATAATGATTACAACACCAACCAACAAGACGGAAAAAACCCCAGCAATGTAACAGCCAATGAGTGATCCAATGTTTTGCCCAGCTGTAACAGACACGGGAAAATGGCTTTATGTGAATACATTCATTTGTATGGAAATATGTGTATATGCAATGGCCTCTAAACAATGCGCGATCCTTCCTGGCAATAATCTTACTTTCACATGGTTCCTCCTTCACAAACCCGTATACCACGGCGTCTATCATCATCAGGCAACGTGCATACTCTTGTCCCCCACACCATATTTAGCATGTTAAATCCGTTATGTTAATGGATGTATATTCTGGAAGCGGCGCGAAATGTCCGTGCATATCATCGAATGCTTAATGGGTAGATGTAACAAACAAAATATTACAAGTAGCTCCTTGGTTATATATAATACAAACATGGCCAATGTCTTGCATTTCTTAAGTATAAGGAAATGTGCAAGTTTGGCTTTTAAAGTCTTTTAAAGGTCAAAAGTTACAACATGATAAAAAGGCCAACCAATGTTTTCCTATCATTGTTGAATGTTGATTACATCCCTTCATAAAAGTAGCCCGAGGCCAACATGGAAAAGATCTGTGTGTAAGATCAAACTATTCCGTGCAACCGTTTTTTTTTTCTTGATGTCAATACGTGTACTGTATTGCTATGTTCAAGTACAATGGGAGCACTTCGACACATACACATGATCAATATATCATACATTCGTCCAAAAGTTGAGACGCCTACGCCATCTTGACATTCTCTTATTATCTTTAATAAGTTTATATTTGATTAATTTTAAACCGACCTGTTCAGCCATTATGGAGACGAAAATATAATTAACAGTTATTAAAAAATATCAAAGGGTACAAATTACATGGCTTCTTGTGGAAAACAAATCAAATTACCTCACATAGTGAATAGAGAGACAGACAGAGAGACTGGCGCAAATAAATGTCATAATATTCGTTAAAAGCAAAGTTGTTTTTTTTTTCAATAACACGGTCCTGACAAAGTTGGTAATGTCAATAGGTTTAATGACATCATACATGTTAAGTTAAAATTATATATTCAAAGATAAAATGCATGGTGCTCTGTACTTTATACTGATGCTCAGGGCACACATCATCTGATGAAAAAAAACACACATAACATTAACATAGGGCAGCAGGGTTATTACAGAAGGCAGAGTTTTGCTTTTTATTCCAAGGAAGATTTGCACACTTCATTATTTAAGCCACAGCCGCAGATGGGGTCGTTGCAGTGATGGGTGTGGAATATTAATGCCTTAAAGAAGTCATTTCATGCCCATGTTTGTAATAACCTGCTTCAGTCCACTCAATAACAACAAACTGTGCTCCAGTGCAATAATCAATGCAAAGATGTTGTATGTAATACTGTGGAAATCTTAAACTTGTATATCCACGACTGACAACACCACTCTGTTACAATTTGTTCTAGGGCATGCTTTTAGACCGAGTGGAATGGTGTGATTTGACATACAACAGTCAAATATGGAGTTCAGAACCCACAAATAGCTGCTTGGTTTATTCTTATTTTTAACATTCCATAAATGGCCGACATATTTTTGTAACAAATGAAGCCAATAGTTGAAAACTAGTGATTACATTTCGGAAATATCTGATAATTTGTTTCAGTATCTATAGCATTACTGATATCAGATCTGATACTTTTAACACAAATTTATTTTCTCAGCAATACACGAAAGTGCACAAATGCTTTAATTTTGGCAATATATGCATTATTTATCTTATTTATTTGAGTGCTTCATTCTGAATCGTACACGTTTACATAAAAATAGAACGGGTGTGTATTTTGCACTTAAACATTCCAAATACCCAACCTGTTTTGCAGTTAGAGTTCCTGGATGTCCCTGCAGAAACCACGAGGCTATCGGCAGACATATGTTTATCATTAAACACACGAACAAAGACGCCATAGTCACCATTACGCGGTGTCTTTACTTCTATGTTCACCACCTTGTTGTGTAGCTTTGTGTGAACAACAGTGGTACTCTGTGGTGATTCTTTCGGAAAGTATGTGACTTCAATCTTACTGTAGCTGTTACATCTATGGCCATTTGGGATCAACTCCTACAATAAATCAAAGCTCATCGTTATTTTTAGATTGGGATAAAACTTCACTGTCAGGCAAGAAAGAAAACCAAAAAAATAGTATGTCATTTATATTTGCTACTTCACAGGGGCGCATGAAGCGAAAGTTTTGGACGCATGAAAAATAGGAAGTTATATTTTTTTAAAAATGGTACAACAATAAACAAATACGTTTGCATCTTGCTTTGAATATTTGTAAAGTAATTATCAAAATGAACAAACCGTCATCATGCTCACTAGAAGTGATCCCCCTTGCATTAGTTTTAATGTTATGTATAGGTTTTATAATGGGACATTTTGTCAACCTTTAGATTTTTCTGAAGTGCTTGGTAAATGTCAAAACACTATAAGTTTTTTTTTTTTTTTTTTTTTTTTTTTAGTTGCACCATTTTGACAAACTTGAAGTTCTGCTGCAAACATCTCAGATATTGAAGAACAATGCTGGGTTCTTGTTGGGATATTTTGACAACCTCAAGAGTTTGCTGGTGTTGTGCTTGGCACATGTCAAAATACTACAAGTATATGCTGGGTGTTTGCTCGGATATTTTGACAAACCTGAAGTGCTGCTGGAATGTTACAAGTACAATGCTAAGCTTTTGCTAGGACATTTTCATAACCTCAATATTTGTCTGGAGTGTTAGTTATCCAATAAACCTACGGATATGTGACATAGGTCTGACATTTTACATAGAATAAACTTTCAAAGGTTCAAATCACATTGACCTTTAACCTTTATAGGTTACATGTTAATCAGAAATGTGTGGAGTTAAGCCATACCTATAATTTGGGTCGAACATGACAAAATTCGATACAAACTGATGGAGGCTGGATTAACATTTCAAAGGTCTGTATGACTTTGACTTTTGAACTTTACAGGTCACATGTACAATGCAAAAATATACAGCATCGCATGATGTTCAATTCAAGCCTGGCATGACTGAAATTGGATGGAAATTGACCAAGTGATGGCTACATGAAAATATCAAAGGTCCGAATGACCATGATTTTGTGAAGTTTATTCATCCACAAAACTGCATTTCATTTCTGAGCCAGGTTAATTGTCGATCTGCTAGTGTTCAATAAAGTGTAAATGAACTAAAACTCAAATGGCCTTGATATGCCTCCTAGTACGTCACGAAATTGGGTGAGAAAAGGCAACTTTTGTCTTCCAACTATACCTGTCCTGCATAGTGTGTCCTATTACAGCATGGACATTTTTACAGTCTTAACTGTACTTAACGACCGTTTATTGCCAAAATATAACTAGATTAAGCTTGCATTTTACTTTTTTCTTGTTACTAGAATCAGACCAGTAATCATAAATGTAAGGGTAGTAAATTATCTGTGTTCAGAAACTCCCAAATGACAGTGACAAAATCTCTGCGAATTCTGAGAATGACTTAGCTAAGCATGGTGGGGATCCTTTGTTAACCATGGTATAGACAACTGAGATTTGAACTGAGACTTCCAGGTATATACGTTTTGAAGTCAACCATGGTGGTTGACGACGATCAGCTGTGGTCTGTTACTTTCAACTATCAATGGCGGAAGACAATGGTTAACCAGGGTTAGTGACCATATCTAATTATAGTAAGTACCCAGGGTTCACCTACCTGAACCTTACAATGGTTTACCAGTTATCAACAGTGGTCAGCTATAGTCTGACAGACCATGGTTCAGTGACTGTAGTGCTGTGCACTTTTTGAAAATTTTAAAATCATGGATGATCATGGTTCTGTGACCATGGTTAACAATGGCCCAGGGATGGTCATTTGGCAGGGGCTGTCCTTAAAGTTGTCAAACAAGTCACAAGAATTCCAGTTTGGCTTAGTGATAGCACACTCTTTTTTTCTCAGTACGACCTGCATATTAGTAGTCCTCATACTAAGTACCAATATGGCTTGGCTGAAATGGTCATTGCATTGCCTGGCAAGTCATGCTCCAGACACTTAAATAAAAGTGACAACAAGCCTTGCCAGGAAATGGAAACATAATAATAATAATAATAATAATAATAATAATAATAATAATAATAATAATAATAATAATAATAATAATAACAATAATAATAATGATGATGATGATGATGATGATGATGATGATGATGATGAAGCCTTGCAAGGAAATGGAAACATAATAATGATAATAATAATAATAATAATAATAATAATAATAATAATAATAATAATAATAATAATGATGATGATGTTGATGATGATGATGATGATAATAATAATAATGATAATGATGATGATGATGATGATAATAAATAAACAAACAAACAAACAAATAAATAAATAAATAAATAAATAAGTCAGTAAGTGAATGAATGAGTGAATGAATGAATGAATGAATAAATAAATAAATAAATAAATAAACAAACAAACAAACAAACAAACAAACAAACAAATAAATAAATAAATAAATAAATAACTAAATAAATAACTAAATAAATAAATATATAAACAAAAATAAATAAATAAATAAATAAATAAATAAATAAACAAATAAATACAAAAGGCCACAGTCTGGAATAGGAGAACTACATGTAACAGACACACCCAAATTATTACAAGATACATTCAAAATGTCCTTTCAACTGTTTGTTTTTATCTGTATTTGCAAGTCGGTAAGTAGATGTCATATCATTGGTTTGTCAGAACGTATACATATTTTTGTATCTTTACAGTCAGAAGTTTCAAGTGCTTTAAGGGCATTTAATTTTGTTCACAACCATGGTCTCTATTGTAGGCCCAGCAGAATCCCAGCAAAAGTCCAGCCTGGACCCAAATAGGTCCAGTGTGAACTGGGAATTTTGGTATAATGACAGGATTTTAATGAATTCTTGCGTGGTCCTAGCAGGGTCCAGCAAGCTGCAAGGGTCAACCATGAACCTGGAATGCTGGAATTCTGCCCAGAAAGATTCCGGCATTTGTCATTTGCCCCGTCCAACAAGCCCAGCAAGGAACCAATAACCGCAAACATGGCACAGTATGAATCAGACATACTGTAATAATGATGGGATTTCATTAAATATGGCACAGCATGGTACAGCAATTTTCCAGCATTTGTCAGCCAGCAAGTACAACAGGATGCCTGTGACAGTCCAGCCTGTATATATAATATATATATATATATTATATATATATATATATATATATATATATATATATATATGAAGGAGTCCAGAATGATAGGAAAATGACGGGATTTAACCAAATCCAGCCCTGATTCCAGCATGATCAAGGATATTTCCGGCAGAAACATGTTGGCCCAGGAAGCTCGACAGGATCACAGTCACAGTCCAGCATGGATCCAACAAGGTTGAGCATTATTTGTGAAAGAACTTCCTAATGTCACACCAAATTTCACACCAATCATTGGACCTGTTTCATTCATGTTATGAGCATTGTCCTTAAAGTACAGTTGAGTTTCGGGTTGACTTTCTTTTGCATCTTCAGCATTATACAGCACCGTGTCCAGAAGAGCATTGTATGGATGCAGTTATCCCACACTCAACAGTCTCATTTGCCTTTACACTTGAGCATCTGACATTAGACTGTGTAAACTTTAATTTTATTAAGCCTACTTAAGAGAACCACCATTCTTGTTGATACGACACCTTACGTATAGGCGTGTCTTTTGTAAATTGATCAAGTCAATCCCTGTAATGTCTATGCAGAATTCTACCGGGTTGCTCTCTCGCAGTTGAGTTTACGGTAGTTTCTCTATCCACAGAATTCTCTGTTTTTTGTGACTTTCAGGTAACTTGTCAAAATTGCCAAAGGACATCCTGAAATCTTGATTTCTACCCTATTGTTTTCTTTATCGTTCTTATAAAGTTTGAATAATTAAGCAACGGGTATATTATTACATATTAATGGCTTATTTGTAAATAACCCACGGACATACCTACGAACCATGGGGTTAATCCTTCTTGTTTAGAGAGAGAGTACATGTCCCAACTTGTAATACACACGTTGAATTAAGTCGGATTTTAAACTTACTTGCGCCAACACGTCGGAAGGGCCATATCATTCCTAATTTGTATGACCTACTATTTTTGGATACCCATGAGGGTGTTTTTTGGGGGGTGGGGGGTGGGGTGGGGGTGGGGGGGGATTGGCTACATAATGAGGACATAGACCACAATGTAGTGCTCTTGTTATACTTTTTCCTTATACATTTCAAGAGGGGAGAAGGATGTCTAAATACTTAATTGGCAAACTGGTATGGTGACGGATTGTGTTTTGTTCGCTTTATTTATTTATTTATTTATTTATTTATTTATTTATTTATTTATTTATTTATTTATTTATTTATTTATTTATTTATTTATTTATTCATTTACTTCCTTATTTATTTTTACCACAAGGGAAAGCGCGTGCGCGCGCGCGACAGAGAGAGAGAGAGAGAGAGAGAGAGAGAGAGAGAGAGAGGGAGAGAGAGACGAGGGAGAGAGAGAGAGAGAGAGAGAGAGAGAGAGAGAGAGTGAGAGAGAGAGAGAGAGAGAGAGAGAGAGAGAGAGAGAGAGAGAGAGAGAGAGAGAGAGAGAGAGAGAGAGAGAGAGAGAGAGAGAGAGAGAGAGAGAGAGAGAGAGAGAGAGAGAGAGAGAGAGAGAGAGAGAGGATATGGTGCACAGAGAAACGTTTTGCCTGCATCAATATGGAGGACTACTGTTAAATGACCAGAACTATTTAATCGGCAAACAACAAAACCATTCTTCGGGCATAATCAAATTCACCGATTTGTTTATTTAATTCCAAAAGTGCACATGGCTATCAGTAAGAGTAAATTGCTGCAATGCGTGAATTTACCAAGTCGTGTATTATTCCTGACTCTCTGTGCGGATTGACAAGTGCTCTGTTGGGATACTCAACGTTTGTTGCATTGCTGGAAACGGCGGAGGAGGGTGCACATCTGGTAATTATTCGGTTCAAACCTGCACTCATCAAAATTTGGCTTATACGACACACCCAAAATTACAGGGGGGGGGGGGGGGGCAGAATTACGTCGTCCCACAATCGCCGATGACCTGCTTGCCATGACCATAGCAATGTCTGACACATGGGGCTCCATGTTTCTTTCTTTGTCTTTCTTTCTTCCTTTTCCTTTTTGTTCTTTTGTTTCTTTCTTTGCAATTGCTTGTCTGTCTTTCTTCTTTTCTTATGTATCATTTCAGGAACCACACACACCTGGCCTCATCGAGTCACGTAATCATGATTGGAAAAAATCGAACCGTTCCGTGTTGAATTGTGCAGCGGCGACATTATTTTAATTTGAAAGTTGTGCCCCTTTTGTTATCTCTCTCACACACAAACACACACACACACACACACAAATAGATTTTCTGTCCATGTGTGCGTGTGTGTGCGTTTGTTTGTGTGTTGTTTTTTTCAACTTTTCACAACTGAAGGCCTTAGTGCATGACATGTTTCATGGGACAAGTTTTTTTATATTTTATTTATTTATTTATTTTATTTTTTTTTTAATTTTTCAAAGATCCGATGTGTGTGGATTTTGGCTAATATCTTCATATGCCTGCATATATGGATCATAAACACCCCGTCACGGCAAAATGATCACACTTGTTATACTTTTATACCGACTGACTACGGACATACCGCACAAATTCTTACTTTTAATTATTTGTGTGTATATTCACATGTATAAAGTGTATAAGTAAGTACACGCGTTCATGCCCAAACGCAATATATATGTATCGTCCACAGTAAAAATATTTAACGCTTCGAACGGCCTATTTTGTCACGTTAAATGAAGTTGCACCAAAAATAGCCCAGTACTTGTCTTGTTAATTTGATATAAGATTGGTATTTTCCACGATACACACATTAAAATATTCATGGTGCCTGACGGGTAGTGCTAACAGCAACTGGCAAGTGTATAATGTCCAACAGTGACACGGGCGGGATGCCTGGGTAGCATAAAGCTGCATCAGCTAATGCTTCTGTGTCTGTACACATCTTTCCTAGTTTTGTGATCATTTGAAACGGTGTTTCATTTTATTTCATTATTATTAATTTGTTTTTTTTTGGTATTGTTTTGTGTGTGCGTGTGTTTTATTTATTAATTTAATTTTTTCCTTTTATTTAATGTCTATGCTTCCGACTTGTGTAGATTTAAGCTATAAACTTTTAACGTTTTATGTCGGATGTTAAAAATGAATGAAGCGAGCATAAACAGTTACCGCTCTACGAGCGATGCTTGTTCTCAGCCAAAAGTTGGGATCACATAAGTCTCGATATTTTCCCGGTGTCGAAGCAACATCTTGGATATTCGTTTGGAAAAGTGCTCAAGGCGTCGCTTATCCGTCATAATTTTTATCTGAACTTGCAAAACTTAAGCACTGATCTACAACGGGTAATATACCAGAAGATATATTATTAGGCTAACAACAAGTGCGAGAAGCTTGGCCTCATATCGTTTTATAATACATAAATTGTGCAGTTTTTTTTTCTTTCTTTTTTGCCTTTGTTTTTCTATAGCACAACATGAAAACTCGCAAATGACAAGACGAAAGGCATTGAGTAGAAGAATGTGCATGGGAATGTGATATTACAGAACTTTGTGGATAGGGCGGTCAGGATATCCCCCACAACAGTCCGTTTACTTCAAGTTGGCTAGGCCATGAAACATGAATCTGTTTACAGTTCCAGCCTGTGGTAAAAAATACTAGACCGTGAATTTTAGCAAAAAACAATAAAAAACAAAAAAGAAAAACAAAAAAAGAACAAAAACACACACAAAAAACAAACAAACAAACAAACAAACAAACAAAAAACACAAACAAAACAAAACAAAACAAAAAAAAAACAAAAACAAAAACAAAAACAAAAACAAAAAAAAAAAAAAACAAAAAACAAAAAAACAAAAAAAACAAAAATTCTGCCTACAACTAACAAAATAACAGTCGCATTGAAAAAACAGTTAATTTGTTTCTCACGGTTAGTGCGTAAGTTATTATAGCAAGTTTTATATTGTACAACTAGTCTCACAGAATAAAATTTGACACATTCTCCAAATTATCATTTAAGGTTATTGTTTTTGGAGACAGGCTCCGGCCTTATTTCCTTTGAGTGGTCCATGCAGAGCATCCAGGGCGTCAAGAGCCTTGGTCAAGATGGCCTCAATGTCAAGGCGCTGACCCTGGCACCAGCGAAGACATCGTGATTAGTCACAGATGCTGCGATCTCTGCCAACTTGGGAAAATAGCAGAAGGTTCAGATCCAGATGATCTTCCACCATCTTGAAGCAGCCAGATCATTGCGACGGAGGGGGCGAGGGAGTACACTTCCTGCTTACTGCTATTTTGGCTTTAATTGACAAATTACTCGATCCCACAGTTCTTTGCGCATTTGCTTGCAGCGGAAAATATGGCGCATTTGCGACAGCACTACCTCTTTATGCACCATGAGGTGAAAACAATATGTGTTGAGGCGCTTCGGATAGAACCACGTTTTTGGGATGCTTGATACAAGGTTGGCACATACAACACAATAAAAATACAAGAGGATCGAGACCACCCTGTGCTCTGGTGACTGGAATCTGCATTTACAATATTGTAATACATGCCCTGAATTCTGTATAGCTTATACATGTACAGTGGTAACACCGAAGCATCAGTATTTGAGAAGTCAAAATTGTACACACAATAGTGCAATAAATGCACTGTATTGCCAAATATATTTAAACAGTGCCAGCGCTCACTTATGTTTATAAAGTTTGAAATCCCATAACTTTGTCAAATAACATAAATACATTATTTTTGCAAACTTTCATCGTCTAAAGTCCAATTATATTCTGCAAAAAATATGCAATTCTGTTTAGCCGTCCTGGAGGAGAAGTTGAAAATAGCCTTAACATACAAAAATTCATGAAAAAAAAAGAAAAAAAAAAAAAGAAGAAAAAAAAAAATGCAACGCTACCTGGTGGCCAAAATAATATGTAAGTGACCCCAGGTGATCATATGTGCAATATCAAAAGCAACTGGCCAGGTAGTTCTTGAGACAAGGAACTTTTAATCTTTTCAATGAAAAAAAAAAAAAAGGTTTATAAAAAAAGAAAAAAAAATGGTGCATCATCATCTCCTTTGCAAAGTTGGTAGACGTCTACCGGGGCAACATCCATGTACAAAATCAAAACTTTCCATTCTGCTGTTTTTGAGTAGAAGTTGACAATGTAAACACAATAGTGCGATAGATGC